>JAUTBV010098678.1:0-16383 GCA_032361325.1 Lepetodrilus fucensis
ACAAATGCGTCCCAAGGAGGGACCAGTCTGCCGAAATCAGCTAAGCTGGAAGGCGACTGTAAAAGCATTTAAACACATGTTATTCCAATAAATCTTGTTCTATTAAAATTTGAAATGAAGTATATTGTGTGTCATTGCATATGGGTAAAATATTCCTGCTGCGACATCAAATAATTTATTCATACAGATATATATATTGTACATTATTTGTGTATTACTTGTGCATTGCCATGGCAAAGTCAGCACCACATTGAGTAGCTGTAAATAATGGCATTTCCCATGTGGTCCTTCAAAGTGCAGCTACCTTGTCTGACAGATACATAAATAGCACTCTATGCACAGCGTCAGTAATAATCTCAGGCTTTCTAGCATCAGTCTACAATCAAATGGCTGAGTGCCATAGTAATATGACAAGCCAATAGAACATTGTTTTAGAGGACATTGAAACATCACTGTTCCCACTTCCACTGGTCCAATATGCGTAGTTTTAGAAGTTTCCTATCTCCGTGTTTGCAGAGGTTATTAGTTACATCGTCATAATTTGATTTAAAAATTACACACACACACACACACACACACACACACACACACACGCACACACACAAAAACAACTAATATTTCAATAGTTGCAGAGGCTTTTTTCTTAATATTATATTATCAATATTCTCTCATGCAATTATGGTAATTAAATTTTAATGCATTACGCGTTGAGTATTCAGAACTTGATGAAAAACTAATCTGCTTTCAAAGCTTTTGACTAGCTGTTACGCAGAAGAAATATTTGTTATGGACATGTCACCAGCCTCATTCAAATGATTTAGCGAATTATACATGTTTTTATACATTCTAGTATACATAATAACATGATATGAATTAACTCTCTCCATGTGTGAACGCAAGTGGAGATGCTACATAGACTGGTGTCTGTGCCTAATCCAACATGGAGAGTGTTAAGAGTGATGAAGCAGCGTTGTCATGACAAGGTCACCATTTTGGGGAGGCACCTTTTCACTTATATCATGGCTTGTCATTTAGGGCAGGAGGAATCTTGCAACAGCCGTAGTACTGAATGTTGCAGTAAACCTATAGGCTAAGAGCACCAGCTGGCACTGACAAACCAAGGATTATGAAAGTGCATTGCCACAATTGCAGGGTACAGTCAGTGCATCCTATCAGGATTGCATCACAAAGGTAACTTTCATGTACATTGATGCTGGGCTCCAGGGATGGGATTTGAGCACAGGGTCTTTAGCTAGGATGGGATTTGAGCACAGGGTCTTTAGCTAGGATGGGATTTGAGCCCATGGCCTTTAGCTAGGATGGGATTTGAGCACAGGGTCTTTGGCTCCGAATATCAAACATTCTACCATTGCACTAATACGAGGCCTGTTCAGGAGGGCGCGAACCTACGAGTACACGCGTGAAATCGCCTTGGAAACCTTCATCCTTCAATTTGTGACGTCACGCGATAACTCGCATAAACTCGCCCTTCTGAACAGGTCTCTGCCCAGGGCACTATTCACATTGCAAGACAAATTTCTACATGCCTTCTTGTACAATTAGCTGCAGTATTTACTGCTTATATTATACCTTACAGAGAAATTACAATATCGTTTTGAATAATGCATACTTGCGAAGTTACATACATGTACATGATGTCTCAGTTTCATGGGTTTCAAAAAAGAAATATGAAAATTCACTGAAGAATACATAACAGATGAAGCTGTCATATTGCAGACTTCAAAATGAGAATAAAAGCCAAAATATGATAAACTTCTGAAAAACAACTGAAATTTATCAAAGGAATAACATTAAAACCAAAAGAAAATGGCAAATTTTCAAAAAGAACTGAAATCTGTTCAAAGTATGGCACGTACAGTAACTGGAAGGTTTGGTCAACTCTTCAGATCAATACCACATTTAACGCTAGACTGAACACCTGACAAGACAAACCTGTGTAAAAGAGACAGATGTCTGAAAATACAGTGCAGTGTAATTCCACAGTCACCAAACATTGGCTTTGAGGGGTTGAAAAACTTCAGAAAGAGCGTCACCTGTTAACTTCAGTAACCTCGGCCTTAAATAGAGCAAGTCCTAGAAGTCATTTCAAATGCAGATCAAATGTCAATGGACCCCAATCCATTCATAGCTCTGAGCCAGAGAAAAAGCTGCAGGATGTTGCAGACTTGGGACGTAACTGTCAATGAAGCTCCGAAGTAATGAACAATATAACCATTACATTTCTTTCCCTGAAATCAATGTCACATTATGCTATGTTTATAATAGATATATGGAAAATATACCAATGGATGTCAGTGCATTAGAACCAGATACATTTAAGATACATTTAAAAGATCTTATCATGGATTTATTTTCAGTACATTGTTTCAATGAAGGTTTTGTATCCACTGAAGAGACAATGTATAATAATAATAATAATAATAATAATCATCATCAGAAAAAGTAACTTTCACAAACATTGATGCCAAGCTCCTGGAACAGGATTTGAACTCGGGACCTTTGTCTCTGAAGGCCAAAACATTCTACCACTGTGCTACCATAGGCATATAGGCATCATCTGAATTGGTATTTCGTTCCATAAACATGCAGGCTAGTTTCTTTTCATCCTGAGTATATAACATAAAGATAAAGACGTCCATCCCAAGAGCCTATCCAATTAGCGACATCCGAAGATGTTCAAGTGGGAAAATATCTTCTTGAGAAATGTGGAGCATGTCTGGCTTCAGATTCATTACCGCGGCTCAGACGGTCTGGTTCAAACTCAGACGGTCTTATTCAAACTCAGCTGAACCTAGTGTTGCAAATTACATAGACGTGGCAGCAAATAGATTCCTCTGTTTACGCAAGACTCCACAAATTGGTTTGGGACTTCTTCTGCTTCCACACATGAAATTGTCTGCAGCAGTTGAATATATTTGTCAGCTAAGAACATACCTTCCTGGGAAAATATAATTTGTTAAAATAACATACCATGCCATACCAGTAATTGCATATCAGAGTTGTCTATCGGGGAAATTGAAAAGTGATTTTCGGGTTTCCATTTAAGCCTTGCCTGGTCCTTGTTTCATTTCCTAAAACATTTTTTCTACAGAGTGTTTAAGTGGATGGAAACATGTTCCACTGGTGTAGATCAAGTGGTTTTAGTGGAATGGGTATATTTGTGAGAACAATTGTAAAATGGAAGACTGATATAAAATCCTGTTACGTAAGTCAATCAGAATGTGAGAGATTGAGATAAACTGACCTATTCACACAGCACACACTCATACTTAATATATGTTTTTTATTTTTTGTATAAACCATGTCATCATTGCATGGGAAGTTGTACAGTAAGTAGTATTGTATACTTGAATGGCATATACAACAGTGTGGAAGAGAATGTGGAAGCATATGTATTAAAACCATTGGAAATCATCAGCGAATGATTATAATTATCTTAATTATCTAAATTTGCTATTTAATATATATTTCAATTTCAATGTCAAAATACACGATTACCAATTAGGATAATAATTATTTTACAAAATATCTTTATTAGAAAAAACGTCTGTATTTATACTTCATGGAATATGAAATTTGTTTGAATTTTTTAAATATTTTATCGTTCCATATCGATTGCCTAGAAATAAATGAATGTTGTTGTTTTTGTCATACAGAATCCTACATCTTCAAAGAATAGCATATTTTCCATTTTCTTAATCAAACGAAATTGGAAGAAATGATGCTAAGGTTTCAGGGATAAAGAGAATCAATTCCATTTAGCATAATTACATTGAAACGTCTGTAACAACCGTCAGCGTCTTGTTAACACTGTTGCACTGGGTCTATGTGAATGATTCAATTCTCCACGCATTAATAGCTCCTCCATCTGAATCCTTCAAAGTCTTGTTCACTGAAGCCGCCATCATTGAAGACATTGGAAAGCAATTCATCGTTGTCAGCATCTGTGACAGATGTCGAAGAAAGCTTTCATCATGAGGTTTCTCTGGCATTGTTGTTATCCAGGAGAGCGCTGAAGGGTGGAAATCGGGATGAAGTTTTGGTGGAATTACGATGAAGTTTTGGTGGAGATGGGATGAAGTTTTGGTGGAGATGGGATGAAGTTTTGGTGGAGATGGGATGAAGTTTTTGGTGGAGATGGGATGAAGTTTTGGTGGAGATGGGATGAAGTTTTGGTTGAATCGGGATCAAGCTTTGGTGGAAATTGGATGAAGTTATTTTTTGTTCATTTTATCAATTCCTTAGTATTATTGTCATCTAGGACACATTTGATGGGCATAAGTGAGATAACCAAATGTTTTACACAATACTTTTGTACTAGGAAAGTGAGCAATCCCTGCCAACATGGGTTATATTCCAGTTTCTTTGGCATTGCATGTCCTGTAATTATATCAGTTCCTACCATTGTCAAGGACACATTTGACGGGTATAATTTGGATGAAGTTTTAACTGATATATTTACACAATTCTGTGACGAGTGACCTATCCCTGTTAGTAATCGACAATACATGTACCATGGGTTCTATTCCAGTTTGTAGCTGTTGCATGTCCTTCAATTCCATCAATCCCTAGCATTGTCATTATTGATGACACATTGGATGGATAGAATCTGGTCTAAAATCTTTACACAATGTTGTGGAGAATGAACTATCCCAGTCAGCAACCACAAACACTATGGTTCTATTCCAGTTTTGTTTTGTGTTGCATGTCCTATATTTCTATCAATTCCTACCATTATCATCGTCAAGGACGTGAAGGTAGAATTCAGATATATTGAGGACACATTTGATGGGTATAATTTGTACTAAAATCTTTACACAATGCCATGGATAGTGAGCAATACTTGTCAATAACACTATGAGTTCTATTCCCTTCCTATTTGGTGTTGCATGTCTTGAATTCCATCAATTAAACCACAGTACATAAAAGCGTTAATCTAAGTAGCAAGAACACCTCAAATATCTAGGCTCATAGTATTGCAAAATAATTAGTGCTCAGACATAAAAATGAACAGAGAAATCTCTAGATTTCTTGTCCAAAGGAACAGAATAAAAGAGTTGTAAAGTTCATAGAATTGCAGGAACACTCAGCAATATGCAAGAATTGTGAAGGACTTCAATTAATGGGCTTTTATATTGGTAAGATCAGCTCTACAGTAGTAATTAGTAGAAGATCTACCAGTAGTTCATGTTTCTAAAATAGACATGGTAGTGCATCAGGCCCTGTGAAAATGAAACATTTTGAGTACAATTTTATATGGGGATTTATGAACAAAATTAAATTGAGCATGAAATAGTAATCAAAACATGTTTGTAATATCGGGGCCAGACCAACTAAATAGATACCTATTGTTTGTAATTGGCATATATATATGCATAAATATTTATCTGATATCATGGTCCTTATGAATTTCAGACTTCTTTTATTAAATATAACTTCCTAAAGTAATTCCCAATTACTTACATATGATAAATAAAGTATGTGAAAAATTCTTGCCATATGAATAATTAAAGATTCCTCAAATATCACTCAAACATTATGCCATAAATTTCAATTGCAGTACAAAGAATACAAAAAAACTATTTTAAATCAGATGTGCGAACACCAAACAACGTTAGCTCTGCGGAGCTATTATTCCAACAAATAAAAACAACAATACAAATGTATAACAAACACATTAAGATACAAGTATGATCACCAGGATGCTGCGTGTGACATTTGTCAACCTTACCTTAAAGAGTATAATACAAAAAACCCACAGAAAACTGTATTTACCACAACCCACGCAAGACACTGGCAATTAGATTTACTTCCACTAGTTCAATAACACGAGCAACACAGCAAATATACAAATTTATGTGCCCTAATTTCGCCACCAGGGCTTTTGATGGTCCTCCCTAAGTGCCCTTTCGCGGTATCACCGCGTCAGACTAATCCTAAACAATGGCAATTGCTGGTAATCCATTAGTCGTGGGGCTTCTGCAAAACAAACTAACATAGTATTACTTATGACTGATTGACATTTCATACCTCAGCCTTCTATAATTAGGACATGGGCAAATGAGAAAATCAAGGTATGGTAATTATGTCTGGGATACAGGCGATATCGACATATAACAACCAAACTGGGAAATGTCAAACACTGGGAACAACAGTAATCAATACAGACCGAAACAAATCATGTATGGTAGATACAGATTACTACGTAGGTAGGGTTTTGGTTTGGTGAACTAGCAGTATACATAGCTGAGATTGAAACCAGTACCTTCTTAGTCAAAGGGGCCAAGACCAGTAGGAGCATCTTATATCATAGATACAGATTACTACGTAGGTAGGGTTTTGGTTTGGTGAACTAGTAGCCGAGATTGAAACCAGTACCTTCTTAGTCAAAGGGGCCAAGACCAGTAGGAGCATCTTATATCATACCCAGCTATCTATGATGTATAATATTGTTTTAATATTACTGTCGTTGCATTGTGTTGTTTTTCAAATGGTATTTGTTACCTTTGAATCCCATTATGGTTCTTCAGTGCTACATTCACATTCCTCTTATAGGCTTTCATGGTCATGATGTAATAAATATTTAATGTACATGAATGATGGTGTTTTACTCAGATGAACAAAGATTTTAAGCTGATCAACCTTGTCAACCAATATACTGAAGTAAGTTAATAAAATGACATACTAATTAATACTATAGTATTGATGGCACTGTTTAAAACCCAAATAGAAAAATAAGTGTATTCAAGAATGAATTTAATGCGAAGGTAAAATATATGCTGTAATAAGAGTAACAGATTATTTCAGTATCGACTTCTCCAGACAACTAATAGTTCTACAGAACACATGCCGTATTACTAGTATATGGTCATCAAAATAGAGTCATGACTCCATGTCAAATACACACCCATAGAAATATCACCAGTGTCAAATCCACAAATGATATATACTTTCGTAAATATTCATAATGATCATGGATATTGGAAATCAATCAGCAAATGTGGCGATCACCATTAAAATTGTTTGCTTCATGAATACAGGAGAAACGAAAGAGACCTATATCCCTGCGGTGTATGACAAATACAGCGGGGATTGATGGTTTGATCAATGCAAGGAGCACATGATGACAATGAGACCAATCCATGCTGACACACTTCATCATAGTCGGGCGTTACCTGTATCAGAACATCGGAAATATTAACCCTCAATGGCCTGGCATTAATTGCTTCCGGAGCTGATCAACCCAGTGAATATGTTTGTAGAGAAAGGACCCTCAACATGGTCGAATGAGCATATGTTCAGTGTCGTTGAATGACAAAAGTAACAGATGACTTTCTGATTTGATAGGATGCTTTGTCAGTTACGGCTGATGACAAGGATATCAAATGAAATGGAATCGTTAGGGGAAACATGGAACATAAAAATTTAATTTCAGCAAATAGCTGCATGTGTCCTTGATGATTACATAGATTCCGATAGTTTTGGAGTGATTCAGACTGAAAAAGAAAACTTAATGAAATCAGGATTGAAATTTGATCAGAAGTGACATCATTTACCTGTATTTAAAAAAAATAAATGTTGGTGCCATCGTTAAACAATGAACATATTGTATTCCAATTCAGAACTATGTGCAAGCAGACAATTGGATCATTACAATATCAATCGTTCTTCAAAAAAAACATTCACTGTAATCCAAGAATCAAGTGGGGTGTCTAATTATAAGAAAAAACTACAATTAGAATGGAGGGTTTTTTTTGCTTTCCAAAACAGTTCTTCCAAGCTCTCCTGTAGGCTGGTGACTAATTATAGCCTAATAGTGTAAGCATCTCTGGTGGCCAATTGCATGGGGGATAATTTCTGTGTCCAGATGTTCTTGAAAGTCTCTGCACGTGTACACCTGAAGAGGTGCCAAGTTGAAATGAGTGTGATGAGGGAGATCTCCCTACTACAGTATGTGAATAGAGGGAGAAATACCTGCAAAACGGCTTGCCCGAGACTGCCAAATACGTGATTTCCTGCCCTTTTCGGTCATATTTATCACCTATAACTCTTCGAAAGGGAACTATGTTTTAAATAAAAATATTTATATTTTAAACTTTCATGTGTGGATAATAAAAAATACGAACAATATGTGTACAAAATAAATAAACAAGATAAAACGATTCTTTTGCGGGAGATTGTAAATCAAAAGCGGGAAATCGGGAGATTGGTTGATTTTGCTATATTTTCGGGAGATCTCCTGATAAATCTGGAGACTTGGCACTTCTGCACCTGAAGAACGGCAATGTCTTGTAGCAACCTTGGAGAGTTGTTTTAAATACTGCTGCTTCTACTAATTACTTCTATGCATGTATGTACTAGCTATGCTATGCAGTGGAATTTTGTCTACCATACAGCGGTGGAAAGGTTTTTGTAAATACAAACATGATTTTATGTATATATCAAGTGAATGTACTTTGCAGTTATAGCTAATAACTACTCCAAAATGACAATAAATATCTGTGATATTATGCCTTTAATATCCACTTATTTTAGATGGAAATGAGATTTCATGAACATTAATTTTAAATAGTTTACTAGATACGACCTAATTTCAACTTCAGCCTTTCTATCATAATGTGAACCACATCTAGGTCAGTCTTATCGTCCTATATATCAGACATTCTAGTTACATGGACATTTCACGAAGATCTTATAAGTGCACACTCACCATGTGTAAGAGACCACTATAAGAGCACTATGGTCCCGTAGAAGATAATAGATCTTCATGAAACGCTACCCTGATCATTATATATACAATATGTGTGGGTTCATCATCCAGTATAATGTCATCTTTGACATTTCTGAACAAATCATCTTTCAACGTCTTCTTATTACAATTTGGCAAAGTTATTAAATTACGTGCTCGATTCTTGAAGAATAAAACAACTCGTAAAATCTGATGAACTGTTCCACTAGATCCACCACTGACATGGGAGATAAATGAGCATCAGATAACATTAGCGTCAGGCTTTTATTGCCGTGATCAGATACAACACTTAATGTAGGTGGGGAATGAACCAAGCCCAATCACACATAGCAGTCAATAGTCATCATCCAGCGTAAGTGAATCCAGGATGCTATTAACCACCGCCCTGCTAATGACAACTGCAAATGCTCTATTAAACACAAGAGTGGTGGTACATTGGGCGGGGGGGAGGTGGCTGGGAATTGACATGAGAGAGTGGGTACAGGCACTAAAGTTAATTGTAACCACAAAAAAAAAAAACACTTGGAGAAATTAGAAGAGGCCTCAATATTACGGAAACATTTTAGTATGATTTCATCTCAACTCAAAGTTTTGTTCACATATCCCCATACCCGGTATATATTTGAGCTTGAACATGAAATGGTATTCAAAATACTTCATAATCTCAGGAACCAAAGCCAAAATCTGGTTCAATATAACATCAACACATAAAAAAAAGGAAAAAAAAGGAAAAAGATCTCAGAAAATGAAGGTTCACGGTTCTAAGCTGAAATCTGGTTCCACAAGCAAGAGCTTAACTTGGTTCAAACCTACCTAACTTCCAGCCTAAGCAATCTACTGCAATGCACAATATCAAATTCTGCCAAATCTAGTTAAATATGGACCATACATTTAATTATATTCGGTGCAATCGTACTAGAATAATATTCAACTAGGTAATGTCATGGCCACGTTCTCACAACACGGTACTAATATTTAATTTTACTGACATTTCCTACAAACAGTCACGAATACCCTGATGGCACACATTGATTGCATTCATATTTAACTACAAGATTTGTTCGATCGGACACCGCTAAAAGGAAATGATTTAGTTATTTATCCACATGTTACACGCTGATTTGCAATTGTCCTTAATGGAACAGAAATACTGATAAAATCACAATGATCAGTGCGATGGAATACATTTGATAGTGTTCAGAAAGCAATACGGATGAGTGGTGGGTGCTAACCTTGGCATACACTGATACAGTGCAGGGATAGGTATGGCTGGATACCAGTAGATAAATGTTGATATAACAAACACCAAACATGCTTGGAATTAGATTAGATAATGAACAGCACTGCCTATCACACGGAATAATCAATTTGACTGAAAAGGTGTCCTCACTAAAACAACTGTAACCTTTTTCCCCCAAGGAATATCGAAGAGGGGTTTTCACCATGATCAAGAGCATAGAATTCCGCTTCCTCCGATACCAAATACCAAAAACATTTTTTTACCCGGTAGGCCCCTAATTTGAGCTAGGACGACTGGACTATTAACATTTGCTTTTAATGAAAGCAAATTCTAATAATTCAAATTCTAACATTTTGATATATTTTACTACAAAACTTGAATTGTTTCATGATTGCTATTAAAAAGAATAGTACCTGAACAATCTGCACTGTTAAATGATGACAGTTTTATTTTTCAGAATTGTTGAAATCTTGGATACCTGTCATGGTGAAAGGAAAGACCAAGTGAGATGTTTGCCACAGGAAACTGAACAATTTCCACAACTGATGTTTTTGACAGGAATGGCTCTAGATAATGGAGTTGCTCAGCTGGAATGACAAAGAATTGGAATGTGAATCTTCGTCAAGTGGCTTGTGGCAGAACTAGCAGGATGAACATCCCGAGGACATTTGTATCTCCCACACCCAGCCAATAACAAAGCTCAAATTCCTAAAGAGCATTTGAGTACCAACTTCCCAGTTAGAGCATTTCAATACCAACTTCCTAGCTAAAGAGCATTTCAATACCAACTTCCTAGCTAAAGAGCATTTCAGTACAAACTTTCTAGTTAAAGAGCATTTCAGTACAAACTTTCTAGTTAAAGAGCATTTCAGTACAAACTTCCTAGTTAAAGAGCATTTCCGTATAAAATTATAATCTCTTCACCAACTGCCTAGATAGAACAATACCAAGTTCCTAGTTTAAGAGCATTTCAGTACAAACTTCCTAGTTAAAGAGCATTTCCATATAAAATTACAATATCTTCACCAACTGCCTAGTCAAAGAGCATTTCAGTACAAACTTCATAGGTAAAGAGTATTTATGGATACATTTATAATCTCTTCACCAACTGCCTAGATAGAACAATACCAAGTTCCTAGTTTAAGAGCATTTCACTACCAACTTCCTAGTTAAAGAACATTTCAGTATGAAAGTATAATATCTTCAAGGACAAGGTACAGATCAAAAGAAAGAAATTGTGAATTCATTCATTGTGCAATTTTATACCAATATCATTAAACATAATATTAATAAATGTAAAAGTATGCTGGCCACTAAATAATAAAACAATACAATTTCATGAAACTTTACAATACTACTATACTACTAGCAGGTTAATCCATAACAAATAAAAGAATAAAAAATTTAAAAAATCATCGCAAATGGGTGAAAGATTCCTGCAGCGACGTTAAACTCCATATTCACACTCATAACAAATTTAATGTAGTGTGCATTTTTTCCAATATGTACATCATTAACTTTGTTTTTATTTTATTATAAGAACAGATTGAATCAACATTTCGAACCACTTCTACAACAATATGGAACTATGAACAATTGAACTTCCCTTGACATGTCAACAACAATGGCTTAGATGTCAACTTGGATGAAAACAGGATAACTAGAGAGAAGACACAATAGAAAGCTGTCCTCTGAATGTAGATGAAGTTTTCGCATCAGATAATAGCAACACTTGTTCTGATTAAACTTTAGACTAGAAAGTATGAAGGGTTTTCCCTGTGATCTTGTGTCAGTTAATAACAAGAACTGTGTTAACCTTCTCCCTGCTGAATAAAATCAAAGTGTTCTAATTTTGCATGTGATCGGGCAACTTAAGTCACCATCAGCAGGGAGAGGGTTAATACTGACAAAGCACTGTTGGTGGATATGAACCAAAAACCAAGTCATCAAGTGCATATTATATTTACCAACTACGTTTTTGTTAAATTGGCTTTTATATCCACTTTCAAGATTGTTTCACTAATATAACAGCTTGTCAGTTTAGGGAAGCACCAGCAATACCGGTACTTGTATTTGCATTTTTAAAGGATAAAATCATGCATTTAATTTTTTTAATAAATGTGTTTACAGGATGGTTCAAGGATGGTTCAAGGATGGTTCACTGATATCACAGCTTGCAATCAATTTTCACCCAGCATATGGCCACTGTAGACATTATATTTGATAAGTGACTAAATAAATGTTCAAAGTGATAAAACATTGCTGAATCTATTGAAACAATTCTGTGGTTGTTCTGAGAGAATTCAGTGGGTAGGCGGTTCCTGGAGAGATATCCGTTGTCATCCAGGAGTGACCTAAATCCACGACAGTTCCAGGAAGCCGCTCACCAGACCCATCACAGATCCTAGGAGACAGATGAAGTGCCAACATGCAATGCCATTAGCCATGTTGAGAACATTTTATTTCCACAATTACATAAAATTATTGTTTATTACCTTCAAGTTGGAATGATGCCATTACAAAGGCAGAACATCTGTCTGATATTTTTCACATTGAATGAACATGTTCAAGTAGCCAGGCCTTGAAATAATTAAAGATATGTTTTTCCTTTGAAAATTAAGGTACACGTAGAATCCTTTCATAAATGTTCCATCGCATCCAAGGATCAAACATGGAATACTCTAAATCACGAAATTAATGCGTCACTAATTTAATGCGACCTCTAGATTTTAGACGTAAATGCGACACCAATAAAACGGTCATGTCTCCATGCATCGGTCGCATTTTTCGCGTTCATATTCTGCTCGCATTAATTTCATGCTTTACAGTACCAGTATACATTGAAAGCAAACACATGAGCATCGACGAGACACATTTATTGATCAGTTCCTCTGTTTACTAAATGAACAGTAAAAGGTATAATCTAGAAACTCATCGCTTGACAAATAGCTCCTAATAGGACCGCAGAGGAAAGACATTAGCATTACTTAAAACACGCCTAGTGACGGTGCAAACTTTCATAAGTGTCAACAGCAGTGATAACATACATTGCTCCAGCTAATTCCTCACTAACAGTTATATCTTGAACCATATTTCATTTCAGCGATATTGATTTTTAATTTATCTTGCACTTGACGCTTTGCACATTTTGTGTTTTATGTGATAAAAATCGTCAGCCTCAGCATCCACTTATAAATCATCTCCAGCCTTACAGCAAGTTAAAATAAATTCCTTGAAATATCGGTTAGGCGACTAATATTTTTTTAAGACTCTAAAGTAATTTACGCTCAGGTTTCCCCAATGACAGTTTCAATTTCAAGTGTTCTAAATCCAGAATTAACATTTAGATTCAGACACGGAAACTTTTAAATTATTGTAAGATAACTGTAATCATATATTATGTTTGTAATACTAAATGTTTTCATCAGATAATGATGGTAATTAATACATGAAGTCTATAAAAATAAACCATATTACATTTTTATCAGATAATGATATTTATGAATCCAATAAAACAAACCTTCTACGTGTGTTTTGGTCGAGTTTATTGAAAAAAATTAAAATATTTAAATCGAGATAAATGATATGATAAACCATTCTGTCTAATGGCGAATGTCAGAAAATCTTAATTCCCATAACAACCTTGATTCCCACCAATGCAATGACCGCTTGGACATCGGTGCCATTAATGACAACACTGTTTGCACCACATTCTTTCTCAGGATTTAAAGCTGCTTGCAAGATTACTAAATTCACAGTACAGCTCGTCAGGATGAAAACCTGCACCACCAGCAGAACATAGCGTTGCAGTAGATGTGTAGATTGCAAGCACTGGCTGGTACTGATGCACCAAGGATGATGACTGCATCCTATTCATGAGCATCTGAAAGGTGTTGTAATCATGCTCTCATACAGACATCAATAAAACAAGTCATGCTCTTGTAATCCCATAATAGAGCCATTAACTGATCTACAAACAATTAAAGCTCGCCTAATGGATTGATCCTGTCTGTGATGACTTGTTTGTCATAGCTCAACGAGGTCTGTCCATGAACTATATCAGTATCGAATGTAGGCTAAGTCCTCGTTTATATGCATTGCTTTGCTGTACTGACTTTTCCAAACTGCCAGATACAAAGAGTTTATCACTTTTAGCCTTGCACATCAATCGATGGCAAACACAAATGAATATTGGATAGCTTTTGATTTGAATCTGACTACGATGCATCAACTTGTCCACGATGCATATCATGCCCATCTAGGCTAATAGAGCTAATCATGCCCGTCTAGGCTAACAGAGCTTATCATGCCCGTCTAGGCTAACAGAGCTTATCATGCCCGTCTAGGCTAACAGAGGTTATCATGCCCATCTAGGCTGAGGTTATCATGCCCGTCTAGGCTAACAGAGCTTATCAGCTCAAGCTCCTACGATGTTCACATACAACTAAATTTCAATCTCGTGGGGAACTTGACGCGGACGTTTATTGAGAAATTCGAAGTGTTCTGGTTGGAAAGTTTAAACACCTTGTTGACAATCACTGCTCCTTGGCATTTGCTTGCATTTATTTGAAAATGAGAATCGATAGTATCGTTCAGCCAATTTCCTCCCAAGATTTGTTGAGTTCTCAGCTCTCTCGTACAAAATACCGTAATTCTGAAGTAATCTCGTCCAACCTTAGCGATGGTGTAGCCTATCACTTTTGGAGATGCCTTTTTGCACAAGAGAGTTCAGACGTGGTACCTTAATATATAGTAATTTGTCCTAATACGGATATGCACTACATCCCACCGTGTACTTCATGCATATACATGTATTACATACAGCTTAGATCATTGTAGGTCAGAACTTCATCACAGCCAGAATGATCAATGGTAAGCCAGATGAAATGTCTGTAAGTTTAATGTCAGCAAGATTAACCTCATCCTTGCCCATCCTTGCCCATGTATCACTGCTCTGTTCACAGAGCATCTCTAGCATATCCTCCAGCAGGGGGCAAGTTTAATCATAGGAAACTTCTTCATAGCCATGGCATCCATGGTCTGGTCCATTAGGAAGCTACTTCTTTAGGGGAACTTGGGTTGCCTCCAGTAGGAGAAGGTTAACATTTTCAAATTTGATTTCATGAAAAACCCAATGCCCGCGAGGGTAAGATTGTGCAGGTTTCATTTCATGGATGTTGATCTGAAGAAACTGCCTGGATAACAGCAGTCAGTTTATTTATCTCTAGATCCAGCAATCTAATTAATTGTTGCAGTTGCTCGCATGTCAAGTCTTAATTGATTGGTATTTCAGACTTCCTAGTATTTCTTTGTAAGATTTGGATGAATGGCTCTCACTCTATATGTAACAATACTGCAATCACATCTGTTGAAGTGCGTTATTTCTTAATAGCCAGGCATGAAGAGCCATGATGCCAGGAATGACCTTAAGATGGACATAACTTGGAGGGACTGTGACCCTTCGCATGGCCTGAATTGGGCAATATAACAGGCCGGGAGGAGATCGCTGACCCTCATCAATTGAGTTGACCACCACTATAGAAGAGCCACTTGACTGAGCATTAGACAGGCGCTCTATCAAATGAACTAATGGTTGAAATAGGACAGACCAATATGTATAGGTCTAGACTGAAATTAGTCTTTGTAACACTAAGAAAAGCACTTCACATAAAATCAGGGTTGAGAAGACATAAGAATACAAAGGTTACATTCCTAATATTCCATAAATGTTTCTTTATTAAAAAATATCATACTATAGTTTGGAAGTGCAATACTGTGCTAGCATTGAATTTGTAATTTTGCATCACAGACACTGCAATGGGCTAACACGCAATGAATACTTAAAAAATGTTAAAATTATATTCCCAAGTTTAATTTTGTACACAAATACCAAGTCCAATATGCTTAAGGTGGACTCTCATGGTGCGATTAGTAACAACAATTTGTATTATCCACACATGGAAGCAATTGAATATGTGATGACCAACAAGCCAATTTGCTCGTTCCCATGCATCGATACTATAAGTTGTTGATACAAATTGCACCATGAGAGTCCACTTTACCATATTGGAATTGGTATTTGTGTATCTTTACGAGGATTACAATTGTAATGGACTGGTACCACACAGTACACCTGGGGAAGAGAATGGACATAACACTACCAGAGTACTCCTGGGAAAGACAATGGACACAACACTACCAGAGTACACCTGGGCAAGACAATGGACATAGCACTACCAGAGTACACCTGGGGAAGAGAATGGACATAACACTACCAGAGTACACCTGGGCAAGACAATGGACATAACACTACCAGAGTACACCTGGGCAAGACAATGGACATAACACTACCAGAGTACACCTGGGCAAGACA
>JAUTBV010098689.1:0-16381 GCA_032361325.1 Lepetodrilus fucensis
TGATAGTCACAGCGCTTGCTAAATGTTTTACATTTCCATGCTTTCAGATACAAGGATGCATGATTTCATAAAATCACTGCAAGCTGTACCGTTTGATTGTGACGTCAGTGTTGACATGACAACAACAGTAACTGTTATTGTATTACGGCGCGTAATTTCATGTTGATACATTTATTTAAATTTCAAACTTTCGCGTAGATTCTTAATACAGTTGACATTTATTCGACTCGTAAACATTTTGATAATTATCGTACATATGAAATTGTCTGTCTTGTGGAAGGTTGGTGCCACTACTTCGCACTTATTTGTTATAACATTGCTTGAAGCTGATCAAGGGAGAGGATGTTATATCTGTTTCTACGTTAAATCTTACAACAAACAACACCTCATATATTCCGCTATCCTACTGCCAAGTATATAATAACTAGAATACTCAACTGTGTTTTTTCGTCGCAAATGGGTGAAAGATTCCCGCAGCGACGTTAAACTCTATATTCACTCACTCAACTGTGTTTCCCAAATATCATGGTTTATCACGAGATGACATAAATCATGATATTTGGGAAACACAGTTAAGTATCCTCTATGTATCAGTTATGCGTATATAATCATGTATTGTGTTTGTAAGCTATCGACTGCTTCTCTGCAATATATACTATTTTATGTTCTAATATTTACGATGCACCTGTTTTGTATATTTGTATAAGTGCAAGATGCATGTACTATACTAGAATCATAACTAGATGTACATAACCAGAATCTACTGGGGTTTGGGTCCGTTTTCATGAAAACTTAAAGCAAACTAGGCTCCAACTCCTGTATTATTTATAAATTGGAAAAAAACAGGGGCTCTATTTAAAAGAATCCTACTATAGATATATGACCACAAGGCAATTTTGTCATAAAGTTTTCTTTATTAAACGTGACTGCAATACAAGTATAGATTTTACATATCTGTGATCACTTTACCTTGTGAGCTGCAGAACCATGGATGTTTTTTTATTTTCAATATTTTAGACTTGCACAAAAATATTCAACAATATTCAAATCTGATCTTGTAATAAGTCTGTGAAAAGTTGCAACTGAGCATTTGTCTTCAAGACAGTAATACAATACTGTTTCAAAATGAAAATAGTGACACAAGATTATTGGCAATCCAATGGACTTAATTTGGGAGGCATTGTGCAGTTTTCTGTGTCCCACAACGGTACGGGATCAATCGAGGATTGTTAGCAAAACACATCGCCAATATAACAAAGCCAACGATTTGGGTCACATTAGCATCTGAAATCACTGCTCTTCCTGAAGTTAGATTAGTCCAACTTCTAGCCTATAATGAAAGTTAATGTCAAACTTGTCACAAATTAACAGTTCTGAAAATGTGAATGCAATGTGGAGTTCGTTATGCACCATATCGAATATTCGTTTATTGTGTCAACGATTGCCCAAGGATATGGAAATAGACATCTCGAGGTTTTTGTCATGAAACATGGTAGTTACATTAATTGATAAAAAAATATCTTTCATATAGTTGTTATAGCGTAGCTATATTGTTACATTAATACAATATTGTTATCGTCATATTTTACTCATATCATGTATAACCAGTTTATTGGTGTTTGATAAACTGTCTTCAATTAACAAATAAAAGTTATTTCAGCACTAGATGGATCTAAAACCTGAAGATACTTTGACATTACTGTTCCGTGAATACAAGATTCATTGATCTGCATGCGTCAACCATCGTGGAATCGGCACAATGGTCTGACCTTCGTAGTGGGACCGTCTCTCTGTGAGTGTCCTGCCATTACTGAATTCTGGTGATGACGTCTCCACAGACAGCTACCAGAAGATGCGTAATCGGCTCCAGTTAAAGACGTAGAAAATCTCCATATGCATGTGTCACGTGTTGTGTCGTCTCACAAAGGATATACATGTCAGAAGTTGTGTCCAATAAATGTTTTCCCTGATAGGTGCCTGCAACATAGCGGCTGTGAAAGGTCACTAGCATGCCTTTATTTGGCTTTCCAAAACTAGTATGGTATTGTGTACGTACCCTCAAAGGGTGAAGAGTGGGATTTTTTGCGCATTCAGAGTTGAATTCAGGTCCACAGGAAAGTTCATGTTTAGCCTTGAGAAGCTTAACTGTACAACACTATCGAAATTTCAAAAACATCTTTGATTCTTTTTCTCTCTTTTGTGTGTGTGTGTGTGTGTGTGTTTGAAAGTGATGCTTCTTTTTCTTTGATGATGGTATGGTTTGCCAATGCTTGGAGGTGGTCATCGTGTACATATGTTGCCTTGTGTTACCATATACAGCATAACACAGCCACTTCCCGTTTCCAGGTTCTTCCTTGATCTTTTCCGTTTTGGTGAATTTCTTTACTTAATACATTGTGATTCTTCAGTTCATTTTGAAGTTGTGAAATTTGAGTCATTTTGCCTCAAGTAAGATTTGGCGTAATTATATCTTTATGAGGTAGGCTTTTGAAGCTTTAATGCATTCATTAGTTCCTTTGATGTAGGTCATGCAATATTTATTATCCACGTAATGAATTATAGGAAATCCGTCAGTCTTCAGGACAAGTTGGGAATTAGACGCAGTCTTTGCTTGCAGTTTTCTTGTAAAAACATCAGAAAACCTTTAATTTTTGACCCTTGTGAAAAAGTTTACAATGTAAATAACTAGATAGGAAATTATTTTGAAATGTTCTAAATTTGGTTTTATCATGCAAGATTCACAGGACATGTAATGCAGGTTGTGTAGCTTTAATAAAGTACTTTTCTCTTACCTGAATGTACATTTCTATTAGGAAAACAATGTTAATCTAATTATGTAATTTGTACAAGTCAAAAGACATTGTAAAATTAATTTGATTTTAGAAATTTCTTCAGTAAATTTATTACTAGAGAAATAAGCCGTAAGAAACATTTCCTTTGAGTTTTAGCCAAATGTAATGCCTAACTTTATACTAGTATCATTATCTAGATACATTTGTATATATGCAAATTTAATTTTAATGTTGAATAGTATGTATCTGTGATACTACTTCCAAGCAATATTCATTGCACTAACTTTTTGAGGTCGACATCACATATGTGACATGCTTCCATGCTGCCATTATTGAAATTAATTCATGTTTCATTCTATAAAGCTTGGTGGAAAACATCACAATCGATTCACGAGCACATTTGATATTGGCCGATGGAAAGTAGTAAAAAGTATAAATTGAACCTGCCAGCTTCGTCATCATCGTCCCATTGTGTGGCAAGGTACGCTGCATGTTATGTCAATCAAGTAGACTACAGCGGCCATTGTGGAATTGCCTAATTACGACCCTGCATGTAAGTGACAGACGGCCCTGGCCCTGCATGTAAGTGACTGGTGGGCAGCGGTACAAGATCGCTGGGATGGGGAGGCTCTGGTAGGCGATCAGGACGACAGATTTGAAGTAGCATGCCTCTGATGGCAAACACTGGCTTTGACGAAATCTATTAATGTCCGAGTATTGATTGGCGCTATTATTGTGCTCAGCTTCCTCGGCGAATAAGAATGAATAGGTGACCTTTCAGAAGAGGGTATATCGCAATCTGAACGCAGCCAACCAATCGAACGATGATCGCTTTGTCCCCAAAAGAAAACAGCTTAGGCTGCTTCTATGACATCACCCAACCCCTCCCCATTTCCCTGAATCCCCACCCCTCCTCTCCCCTCCCCTCCTTGTCCCCCCCACCTCTTACTCACCATTCCCCTCCAACCTCCCAAACTGAAATTGGTGATTGAAGAAGTCTTTGTTGGTTGTTTGATTGTGTAGGGTGATATACAGTGTGGACAGACTCAGGATAAGATAACTCCTCCTCTCTCTCTCTCTCTCTCTCTCTCTCTCGCCCTGACAGATGGCCAATGTTTACCCCCACACAAAGGCACCCAGCTTCATAGCAGGGAATTGATGAATTGCGAACTTATCTTCTTTTTTAACTGAATGAAACAATGTTATTCCTATGTAAAGCGCACGTGCCATCCTGAGAATTTACACTGGAGATTAGCAGGTTGTATATCAGTGGGTTTTGCAATTAAAGGGCAAGTTAATAATGATTTAGGCCAAACCAACAAATGACAAACAAATCACATCAAACTGATACACGTACACTTAGAACAAAAGAAACCATGGCAACGAGTATATGGCAACGGGTATATATCCAGATACACCTACACTTTCTCAGAAATCAGAAATGAACCTACACTTTTTTAAAGCATTAAATCGTTCATTTCTGAGAATATCGGAAATACATGTACACTTTCCCTTCATCGAGTTGTGATCGAACCAGTCTAGTGATCAAAACAAATCATGATTCCACTGTCGCTACCATTGGACCAAATAGCTGACTGAAGATAATCATTTATCTAGTTATGATTGATTCAAGAAAATCATGTGGCTATGATGTCACATACACATGCTACAACAAATCCACGTGCAGCATGAAATAATTGTTCATCCAAAAGCATAAACAGTTGATGAGGGTCCCCATGGTTTAACTGGCGGATCTACAACTTACACTATGTTATACATTTATTTTCTCCTAAATTACATAGATTTTACATTTAAATTGTATGCCACATAGTACTCGACCGGGAGAGGGGTATAAGATAGTTACAGCCACACTTTCCTCTGTGTATCAGTCAATATACCGATACACCAAGGAAAGTGTGGATGTAACTCTTACAAATCCATTGTCAGCAAACAAACAGTAACGATATGGAAAAGTCTGTTGGTTACAAGTGGTCCACATTTCTATATAGATACCTGATAAACACCAATAAATAGGTTTCATTTAAATATTAAATATGTTTTGTAGGCCTAAAATATATTATTATCTGGTTTCCAAATGCAAATAGTTAATAACTGTACATCTAAATGTGAAGAAGCAATATGTTCTCCATCACAGTGCAAGGGATGTAACTCTTGATTTATTTCTAGTCATCCGCTAGTGATGCAATATTGAGCTTGTCTATTAATCCTATGGTATCTTTTTCTTTTAAAAAAGTGCTTGTGAAGAAAGTAAATTTTTCGCTGACTTTTCAGAAATAATTTTCAGATCAATTTCAATCCATCACTAATGTTGGTTCCTCCACTGAGTGTTGGTTACACATGCTCAAAATAGGTCGGGAATCAGAAAATGTGAGAAGATTAATAGATCATGATAGGATGACATAAGTTTATGGAGGATATTTTAGCATTAACTTATGCTTTGATTAACATTTATTTTACGATTTTGTACATACTTAAGATCTGTTCTTGTTGAAATCCAAAACATTTCCTTGAATGAAAAGTATAGCAATTAATAAATATTTATTGCATCCTGAGCAATAGATATGACAGCCATGATATTGAAGAATTACCGGTCTGTAATTGTGCAGATTTTTATAGTTAGATGAACAATAGGCATACTATCAGATGGTTCACCTGTATATTAGTGGGCTAATCATAAAGGAATATATATGTCATCTGGGTTTCTAAAAAAAAAAAAAAACACAAAAATAAGATAATACATCTCTTGTGTATGTAACTAGCATCTTAAAGTGATGAAGCATATTTTCACAACATTTGGAGTAGATCAATTTGATTACCTAGAATTTGATTACCTTTGATCAAAAACATGTTAATTGTAGGCTAGTTATTTCTTAAATTACATCTGTGGCAATAAATAGGATATTACACAATGTTCTATTTAATATCAACTTTATGTCCCTTGTGAAATACTTTTATTTCACTAGGGACCTAAAGTTGATATTAAATAGAACATAGTGTAATATCCTCTATATATCAATCATACAGAAGTAAATCAATGTCACGTCTGGTTTCCCACGTATTTGGTTGTAATAATTGGCTTTATTTCCCCCCTGATATCGGCCGTGCACATACTTTGTGTGATGAGCACTCATTACACAAAACATTGGCAGGAGCTCCCCCTATATCTATATCGCCCATTCCACCGACACTATGGCAACTGTAGACTGGATCCAGATTTATCACTGTGTCCATCCGGGTTTCTATTGGTTTTCTATACCCACTCTTGAGAACCTCGACAGATGGCACAATCGCTGGCAGGATTGTTGCATGACTTGCAATCGGTCTCTATGCTATGCGTATACACAGCTATACAGTACTTACAACTTGGGCTAGTGCGGGGTGTCTGTGAACAGCTATACAGTACTTACAACTTGGGCTAGTGCGGGGTGTCTGTGAACAGCTATACAGCAGTGGGCCAGTGCTCACGTACTGGAGGGTTTGGCCACTTTGCTTTAGTGAGTTCTTGCTGGATAGTTTTCAGATATGTTTTTATTGTTTATTTGCCGTTGATGTTTGCAGAGTGATTAGGAAGTCTGTTCAACTATACTCCCAGAATATTATTTCATGGGAGTAAGGGAGATAATTGTTTATTTTCACACTTTATATTTAAGTATCATAATTGTGTATCTGATTGAAACATTGAATGAAATGTATCATGTTTTGATTAAATTTAAAAGATTTAATGAGTCATGTAAAAATTTAATAGAAAATTTAGAGTGCAAACAGAAGTATTTTGAATTGTTCTTCTACACAGCTTTCCATAGTGGAGGAGGTGGCTGAAACTATTTGTCAGAAAGAATTTTAATTGTTTGTTAACTGTAAAGCCTTTACCTGCAGTAGGAAACCAGGTATGCCCTAAAGTTAAGATTGCAACCAGTCCAGCATGGAGAATAGTTTTATAATAGAAACAAGGACAGACAGTTGGGTATGTTTAATATTTGCTTTCTCTGTGTTTTCAGAAGCATGGTTGACTGGACTCTGAGACACCCCGACCAGCCTTCACAATGATGGAAGTGGAGTCCCCTGCACGTCTTCCCACATCAGACAAACTAACACCGCATGACGCTCTGCCCTCGCCGTTCAACGCCCTCGCACAACACAGCAGCGTCTCCATAGCGACAGCCTTGCACCACCAGTCCGTCTTGGAATCCCGCACAGCACCACTACCACCTTCCACTTCTAGCATCAGCAGCAACATGGTGGTGGAGACGTCAAGTCACGAGCCCGACCCGGCCACCATTGCACAGACATCATCCCCCCTGGGCAGCCAGTTCCAGGTACAGGCAGCAGACCTCCCCGAAACCCTGGTCACCCCCACCCCCACCACAGACGAAGCCGTCATGATGACAGGGAACGGCCAGTCCAGTGAGTCCTCTGGCGATGCCTCGTCCCTCTCCCCACCTGAGCAGCACCCCCCCACCATGGTGGACCTGGAGACCGGCTGCAGCAACAGTCCTCGGTCCATTGAAAGCGGTCCTGAGAAGCAGCGGTCACGGCGGAAGCCCACGCTGGAGGACATCGTGCGTCGCATGAAAACGTCCGAGTCATACTGCAGCGATGACAGCAGCGAGGAGGAGATGATGATGAATGGCTCTCTCACCATCGACATGGCCCGCGGCGGGGCGGATGAGGTGGACGGAGGATCCACGGACCTCAGCTGCCAGGATCTGGACATGCGGGACGACCCGCACCCGCCACCGCGGGAGCACCACCTCTTGGAGGCCGACCTCCTGGCCGCACACCACGCCCACACCATGGAAAAGTCCCCCGCCGGAAGCCTGCCCAAGCCCCATTTCCCACCGCACGTGATCGACAATCTGGAGTACCAGAAAGAGAACCATCCCCTCCTGCCCACCAATGGCGGGTTGCCTTCCTCCTCAATGCCAATGGCTTCCAACATCAGTGAGACTGCTTTCTCCCCACATATCTACGCGGCTTCCAAGATCAACAGCTGGTTCCACGGGTCCTTCAATGGGCTGCCTCTCTTCCCGTACCCCCCATCTCCCATGGACCCCAGTCTGGCGCGCAAGTACCTGCCATTCGAGTCCAAGCTGGCCGCGGAGGTGGAGAAGGACTATCTGAAGTGTCAGTACTGCGAGCGCACCTTCCGCCGCCAGAAGAATCTGGAGAACCACATCGAGAACACGCACCAGGGGAAGGGACCCGTGCGGCGCCCTCGCTCTGAAAACGGCACCGACATGTACTTCAAATGCACACACTGCCCCTACACCACCAAGCACCAGAGCAACCTCTACGTGCACCTCCGGATACACACAGGTGAGCTCCCATCTGTGATCAGGTGTATACCCAAATATTATCTCCACATGATTAAATATGTCCAAATATTAAAGGCATAATATCATGCCCGACATGATCAGGTTGCCAAACACGAAGTGGTGATGTTATAGGCATCTAACACAAAAATATAAGTTATAATGAATACAAAATTGAATTGAAAAGTTGGAACTGCATAGTAGTGAGGCCCACTGTCTTTACAGTACAGATCTAACTAATATACCGACTTTACAGTTGTACTAACACCTACATACCAAGGCATAATCAATTAGATAATTATGAAATATGTACTACATTAAACAAGCCAACCAAATATCAGCCTAATTGGGTCACTCAAAAGTGTATTTAGGCGAGGTTTAAAACAACAACAAAATGTCACGGCCACAACTTTAAAGGGCAAGTTCATAATGATATATAGGCCTCTTTTTTCAACATCTTTTGCTTTCAAAAAATAGATATGCTTATTATCTTCTCAACAATATACAATTTGACAGCATTTTTCAGTTCTTTGTATTTTTAATATTTAATTGAAATTCACAAATTAGAAACGTTCGATGAAGCGTACATTGGTTATCGTTCTTGATTATCGGGACATTTGGCGCTCTAACTTGACCAATGAAAAGCTGCAAGTGCAACAATCGGAACTTGGCGAGGTCAAATAGTCAACAAAGCATGGCCCTAACAGTTCACCGTAGGTAGCCTACGTAGTAAGGGAAGTCACTCTCCCAGAATTTGTCGTCTGTCCGTTTCAAAATAACTAGTGATGATATTCTCGAGTAAATTAAGTTCTATCTAGCCGGGAACACTCTCCACCTAGCCGCGCGTCACAGCCTGAACAGACATTGTTGAAAGTTGAATGCATGCCGCTATCTCGGCTGATTCAGGTAAGACCTCCAAATCGCAAATTGTAAAGTCGCTCTCGCCGGAGCATCCAATCGTTGTTTGTAAATGTAGTTTTAACGCACAAATCTATCTAGAGCTGATCTACATGTGCCCATGTGAGCTCAAATGCACTCGCTATGGCTGTAAATTCGTCGCTGGAATCTGACTCGCTGGATAACATGACACTGGCTTAAGTTACTATTTTGCACGTAACAAATTTACTATGATAAAAAGGCGTAACTAGTTTAATCACGAACACCGAGGCCCTTACTTAAACTTTGTAACATCGGTCTCTCTGAACGATCTTAAAGAAAGTATTTAGTTCCGGATTTAAAAAATAATAATAACTGTTGTTGTAATGAACTCAATGTTAGTTGTTTGTCGTTAACTTAGTAGAATCTTCGATGTTGGCTTTCCAAAATATGTATTTATACTGACTTTGTTCAGTCTAGTGTAGAGACAACCAGACGTAAGCGCAAGCGCAGAGTTTATAGAAGCTAGTTTATAGAAGCTGTACCCGCTCTCGCGTTGTCACGTATTTTACCAAAAGACGCTTACCAGCGCTATAGTTATTTTTCATTGTTATATTAGTCTGTTCCTATTGTGGAACTACTATCTTCATATTAATGAATTACATGTAGTCTGTTCTCATCAATGAATTAGTCTGTTTTATCACTGAATCAATATGTTCTCTTCATTGGATTAGTCTGTTCTCATAAACGAATTAGTCTGTTCTCATTGTGGAACTACTAGTCTGTCCTTTTCATTGAATTAGTCTGTTCTCATTGTTGAATTAGTCTGTTCTCATTGTGGACGAGTCTGTTCTCATCACTGAATCAATATTTTCTCTTCATTGGATTAGTCTGTTCTCATAAACGAATTAGTCTGTTCTCATTTTCATTGAATTAGTCTGTTCTCATCATTGAATTAGTCTGTTCTTAGTGTTGAATTAGTCTGTTCTCATCATTGAATTAGTCTGTTGTCAGTGTTGAATTAGTCTGTTCTCATTGTGAACGAGTCTGTTCTCATCATTGAATTAGTCTGTTCTCAGTGTTGAATTAGTCTGTTCTCATCATTGAATTAATCTGTTCTCAGTGTTGAATTAGTCTCTTATCATCATTGAATTAGTCTGTTCTCATTGTTGAATTAGTCTGTTCTCATTGTGGACTAGTCTGTTCTCATCATTGAATTAGTCTGTTCTCAGTGTTGAATTAGTCTGTTCTCATCATTGAATTAGTCTGTTCTCAGTGTTGAATTAGTATCTTCTCATCATTGAATTAGTCTGAAGCAAGAGCATCATCAATGTGGTCCTGTGCGTATCTCAGAATCTGCTTGAGACATATCAAGATTGGAACATCCACTTTCTCGTTCACTTCAACCTCTTCTTCATAGTTTTTCACCGGAAACACGTAGGATCGGGGAATGCCAAAGAGTTGTGCCGCCTGTTCCACAAGGTTGCCGATAGTCTCGCTGTTGTAGATATCCCCGACATCCTCTTGCACTTCCGGACACACCTTGTCCACCTTGGTAAGGATGACCACTTGGGGGATTCCTATTGGAATACGATGGAACATAACGTTTTAGAAAAGTTATAGCTGTCGCTAGACTTATCCTTACAGGAATATACCTATAATAATCACATAAAAACTGCGCCGACATTATAGTATAATACAAGATATAATTGTTTCGAAGTTTATACTACGAGACCACAAGAGCTCGTAAACTAGTAATGTCTTATAATACATGGCGATCTAGGTATTGTTTCACGAAGCTCTCTTATCCACTACGAGTGCACAACGCTCTCTTTGCCGATGGCTAATACACTGCAAAGAGAGCTCTATAGTCTCTTAGAGGACAACATATATAGCTCTGTGAATGGATACCTGGGCACTTACGAAATAGCGCTGCACATGGTTTATAGTAACAGTAGATATGAGAGCTTCGAGAAATGATACAGTGATTAACATTTAGTAAATTAATAATATAAAAAAAATAGTAGTAGTATGAACCATCTGCAGGTTGATATTTTACTGTAGCTTGATATTATAATTTATATAAATTTAGGTCAATTGAAAAATACAGCACCGTTTGCGTTGACTCTAGTCTGAAGAAGTTTGATAGTGTTGAGAATCTTCTCTGGAAATACATCGACGGTTGTTCCATCTACAACCAAGGCGATGCAGTGGATCCTTTCGTCATCAGTTGGGCTGGCATTGTAGCCAGTGCTGTCAGAGTTTATCGGGACAGTGGGGTTTAACTGTAATGACCAAGTATGCAGGTATGTTTAGTTTGAATGCACAGCATCAAAGCAGAAAGGCCTTGCACATGCATATAATTATGCCTTGTAACAGACGTCATTTCGTTTTCCTTACATGTACATGTCTCCAAAGCATATTTATTGTGGAATAATTATAACATATGCACATGAAATTCAAAAAGCATTTTTTCTTACATAAAAACAGTTAATTGTTGTTTATTAATATTTTGATATAAACGTTGATGGATACCCGGGCAGTCTTTTCTTACTCGCCATCTACAATACACGTTCCTGTATGATAATGCCACACAACATACAGCTCGGGTTACAGTTCAGGGGGCTATTCTCGAAACGTTCTTACTAACCTAAAAACAGTTCGTAGCCATACTATAAGAATCGTTAAGATTGTCGTACAATCGCAAGAACGTTTCATGAATAGGCCTCCAGTTCTTGTAGCAGCATAGCATCATAATCTTCTGGGTTGTCGACCCTTGTTTTCATTTGTGATTGATGCATA
Source organism: Lepetodrilus fucensis (assembly GCA_032361325.1). Classification (NCBI taxonomy): domain Eukaryota; kingdom Metazoa; phylum Mollusca; class Gastropoda; order Lepetellida; family Lepetodrilidae; genus Lepetodrilus; species Lepetodrilus fucensis. The sequence continues at coordinate 11,804 of JAUTBV010098689.1, forward strand.
TCAATCTCATTATATAACTGGGGCAAGTGTCATATTATATCTGAGCGTTAGTTTCAGATATTATTTTAATGAGAATGGATGCACACTAGCATTCCTTCAAGTTAATAAACTTGGGGTTCAAGAACGCTGTTATTGATATACATCACCTTTCTACACTAGTTGTTATCTAAAAATAAATACCAAGCATAGATTCTGATGATAACGTGTTTCTTTCGCTGTTCAGCATCCTATTATATATGCATATGGATCCTTGCCTGAAACCTGTCTGGTACGTGACCTTCTACCACGGCCATGAGGTCAACGATGTCAATGCCACCCTCGCATTCCAATCCTCTAGTGTCACAGAATCTGATCTTAACCGTCTCCCCTGTTTCCGCCCATCTAGTTCGATACCTACGGAACTGAAAACAGACATTGCCACATATATGTATATGTATAGTAACAAGAAAAAAACTTAAAACAAAACCTTATGACGAGACAGCGACTATTTAATTACTTCTTGTCGCTATATTTTAAAAATTTATCGCCCAGACGTCCATAGATTAATATCGTTTTCGACTTTTATGAAACGTTTGGTCACACAGACTCCGTTCCACTTAGGGTACTGGATACTGGACACCGAAGACCGGTATGCTATACATATTAGCCTATGTACAAACTATAAATCAAGCAAGGCATGGGGTTATCTAAGTAGCATCATAGAACACATAAAATGTCGAAGGATAAGCCAATTTGAGCATGTCAGCAGACATTTTATAATGCCTAAATAAAACAGATGCTAAAACAGATGCTTTTTGTATGAATATCAACTTTCTCCTTTACATTGCTCAAATAAATAAATGAATAGCTATATGACATCGGTTTATTACGAGTGAATAATGCCGTCTTAGCTACAACTATCGAGTGTTGGAGAACACGTAAATGTATCCGTAAATACCAACTTTTGGGTGGGTAAATCTAGCGTAAGTAGTCTCAGATATAAATTTGTTTGTCCATTATTTAGGTCAACGATCTGTGATGGTATGCCTTTAAATTTATGTTTGCAAGTGCTGCATATTCACCGTAGTTGTCAGACTTCTGTCCACACTTCCGGCCCTAGCAACACCGGTTACCTCTCCCTTGAACAAAGAGTCCACAGAGTTGAAGAAGCTGGATTTTCCAGCACCCACAGGCCCCAGAAGTAGGAGGTTGATGGCCTTGACCTTGCTCCCTTCTGGCGGGGAATACTTGGCAATGCTGGAGAGGAGGATCTGGAGATGACACCACCATACCATATAGCGAACTACACGTGACGACCTTTGGAAGTGGAGTGGAAGTGGTACTAAAATGAACCGAATTTGTTACCTTGGGACTTCCATACGCTGCAGTCTTGCGCCATGGAACTTCCTTTCGCATGACTGCAAAGTAATCAAGTAATCATGTATAATCAGTATTCAAACAAGAAGTTAAGGAATCACCATACTTGGTTCAAGTAGGAATCGTGTTGCTCGCGAAGACCTTCACGTTGTAGGCCTACTATTTATTATTGAATCTATATCCAAAACATATTATAATATTAACATTAAATAATATATTAATAATATATCTTTATTATCCCACAGGAAATTTGTTTGACATTGAAAAGGCCTCCGTACTAAACTTAAATGGACAACATAATGAAGTAATAATATATCACTCATACAACATGTAGGCCGACGTTAGATTAGGTACGAATAAATTCTTCATTCAATATTAAAAGATCTACGGGCCCCGTTAGACTTCTACAGCGTCATTCTCAAGCGGCGTCCGGAAGGTAAATAATTATAGAGAGGATATAGCGGATGAGAACTGTATTTTAGAATATTCCCTACTTTAAAAATAATAATTGATGTTCATAGATCTTGCCGAGATTGAAAAAGTTAGCAACACACTATCTCTAAAATTTAGCAATTTCATTACGGTAGCCACTTTCTGAATCAATTAAGAGGCAAGACAGACCTAAATCATCCGCAAATGTAATTGTTGAACAATATCATAATGTACATATTTGCATAATATCTCAAGAATAATTGGTAATGACGGTCCTAGCTGGAGATTTATGACGGTCCGTTATGATGGCATGTGGCAAAACAAACAACAAATATTAGAAAATAATATGATCAATGTATTCACTTAGATTATTATTATTTGCAAGAATCCACACTTTCACGAATGATATCGTGTCCATCGAAATAATAAGTTTTTCTTGTCGATCAATGTTTAAAAAAAGCGCATTGTATCAGTACATGTAATATGGCATACATACTAACTTCATCAGATGCTATAGTCTATATATAGTTTGTTTTGTCGGTCCGGCAATAACATCCGATATAACTAGGCCTTAATGTAAGCAAACTAGGAAAGGAGACGAATTAATCGTAGGACCCTGATAATATCATCACTTCTCTGTGCTTTCTATCAATACAGATTTTATTTGTCTCGTTATAAAAGAGATACTGTGCATACTATTATACAACGACATGTTAGATGTGCTATATATATATATATATATATATATATATTTATATATATACTAACAGTGAAGTTCTCATGATCAACAACAAAGCGTAAATTGTTTCAATTAGATAAAATTATTATGACAAAATATGTACAATGCCATGTATGGCTCATGATCATGCTGTACACACAGGCACTTGAATCAGGCCATTATTTTATTAAATATATATGTATATTTTTTTATATATTTTTTTTCTTATTGTAGTTTTATTTAAAATATATTCTATAAAAAATAATAAAACATTTTTCTTTTTAAAATAAAATATAAATCGTCATCGACGACATAAATAACGATGACGATTTATATATATATTTAAACAATTTTTTATTTTTTTATAGAATATATTTTAAATAAAACTACAATAAGAAAAGAAAAAATATAAAAACATATACATATATATTTAATAAAATAATGGCCTGATTCAAGTGCCTGTGCTGTACCTAATGCGAATAACTACTACATTAGCTTCCAGATTCTATTTACTGTACAGTAGCCATTCGCTGTAGGTAGAGCATGTGTAGAGCTACTATGTAACATACCCGACACTTGATAAACTTCGATTTCTGTGAAATTGCGATCACCCCCATCAAGAGCAGTATTGGCCTCTCCATTCAGGTTGTAACTGGTTCCCAAATTATTAAAAAAGTTGCCTGAGAACTGGATTCCTGTTTTAGTGACTGTGTTCGTAAAGAGACGCAAATCAGGACCACTTCCAAAGGTTGGGCCATTAATAAAGCCATTATAGATAGCATTTGCTGGTTGAAAACATTGGTATTTATTGGTTGAATACTTCCCTGATGCTTTCAGACGAAAGATGAACGCCTGCTGGTCGACAGAATAAGCATTCAATGCACCATTCCAGTCGACAGATGTGTATCCGCCAAACACATATCCAGTTGTGTTGTAGCATACAGTTACAGTCGGTCCCTTGAGGTCGCACCTCTGGTGGAAAACCTGGGCACTACATCCGTCTCGGGTTGCATTAAATAACAAATCGAACTTTTTATTACTTCCAATTAGTTTGCATAACTCATTCTTGTCCCGTTTCGTCAATGTGGACATTTTCTGAAGAGAAATGAAACATTAATAGTTTGGTAAAATGAAACATCGAAATCATATGCGCTTTGAGCATACCATCGGTGTGGAGTCCGGCGCTTTATAAGCAGTCTTAATATGTATATATTATCGTAGCATTGTGGTTTTGAATTTTGCATGTTAAAATTGGTTTTATCCCATCAGCAACAATACTAGGCCTTATTAAGTATGGTAATCGCCTAAACAGGTAAATTGGAAAGCCAAACGAACCGTTGTTTGAATTTGTAGCTTTGAATTTGAATTTGTAGCTTTGACATACTTTGCTAGTGTCTATAGCATTGGTGCGTGTGCATGTGTAGGAAATCTATACTATTTAAATGATAAGCAAATAAATGAATACCGGTAAATAAATAAATGAATGAATGATGGATGGATGAATGAATGATTGTATATAAATATATGGGAAAAATAAACTTTACACTGAAATATGGTGTGTCTATTAACATAGCAAAGAGTTACTCGAACATAACCAGACTAAAAACATTTGCCCAAATCCTACATAAGTATACATGAAGAATCGAGTCGCAAATGTGAGTGAATTCTGTGCAATGCCAACAAATGGTAAAACAGGTTATGGAGTTCTGTCAAAATGTGCACACGAAGAACATGCGTATAAATTGTACACTCCGACACTGTGATACCGTAGGTAGTAAAATCACGCCAGAAAAACGCCCAGGTTATCACAACAAGGTAGAGAAGGAGAAATCGGTATGGCTGAAATGGGAGCAACAACTCTGCATATCGCAAGAAAGTTTAGCTGGTCAAGGCAAACGATTTCTGCGCTCTTTGAACGTCATAGACAGACAGGACGGACACAGGACAGGCCTAAAACAGGAGATCCATGCGTTACAACACAACATGATGACCAGAATATTCGGAATGTCCACTTCCGTAACAGGTTCGTGACGACTACGTCGACAGCAGCAACAGCGCTCGGACATCGTATC
>JAUTBV010098700.1:0-16379 GCA_032361325.1 Lepetodrilus fucensis
CCCCTCTCCCCCTCTCTCTCTCTCCCTCTCTCTCTCCCCCCTCTCTCTATCTCTCTTTGTTTCTTTCTCTCTCTCTCTCTCTCTCTCTCTCTCTCTCTCTCTCTCCAATAGTAGTTAGAAATAATGTGTTGTGTTAATTAAGAAATTTTAATTAGTATGTTAAAACTTGTCAACAATCCAAACCTAATTGGAAGACTGACTGAGATTACGAAACATTTATGAGTATAATTTCAAGCTCCTCAAAGTTCTATTTCACAAATCTCTGTATAAAATTTGAGTTTGATCTTGAAATTGTACTAAAAAAGCTTTATAATCACTGATATGAGCCAGGTCTGCCAGAATCAGCTACTGTAAATTAAAACAATATTTTTATGATTATATTTTATGTTATGAAAATATTTTTATGATTCTATTATATTTTATGAAAATATATTTATGATTATATTTTATTTTATGAAAATATATTCATGATTCTATTATATTTTATGAAAATATTTGTATGATTATATTTTATTTTATGAAAATATTTTTATGATTATATTTTATTTTATGAAAATATTTGTATGATTATATTTTATTTTATGAAAATATATTTATGATTATATTATATTTTATGAAAATATTTTTATGATTATATTTTATTTTATGAAAACATCAAACAATTCCAAGATTTCCCCTGCTATGGTGTTTTAGTAGGCTATGGATATCAGTCTTTAAATTTTGAAAAATGACTAACATTAACAGTAACAAATCATGAATTCCCTCCCATCAATGTTTTAGTAGGCTATGAATGTTTCTGTGACTGCCTATGCAGACTCCACAGTGTATTAGCCTGTCGCTGTGTCCTCAATACATAACGATTCAACACTAGTCAAATCCCTGTAAACAGGTACCGTAGTAACATGATAGAATATTTTATTTGACGTGATAATAGCCCGTTAAAAGCATAGAAATATACACACAGGAAGTGGATCAGTTCCACGAATGAATTTTCCTCGTAAATATTGTCGGAGTTTTAATAAAACCCCTAAGTTAAGAGAGATAAAGATAGTTAAGTCTATTCATAATGAATAATCAGCAGTAATATATATAAGGCAGATCCCTCTTAAGACATATTTAATGTCGAGCCAGCTTGATTTACGAGGGAAATTGATAAAACTTTTTTTTTTGCCTTTGTTGTTAAGATGATCGCGGAGGCACTTTGGGGGCGAATTATGTGCGTAAAATCATCTCTATCCGAATCCAAAGCTATGTTGACACGTGATGCAGTATTTTACCGATGTGTGTGTCTATTTAAGGCAATTATCTTTCATCTTCTTCCCTCATTATATGATGTATTATGCCATGGCGAGCGATAAGTCAACCCGACTCGCATAATCATAGGGATTTATGGGAAATTTGTGTGCTGCTTTTGCATTAATATTGCACCTCACCTGCACGGATATTGTAATAGGATAAGTTGTAGGGAAAACATTAGCATAATGGCTGGCAGAGATTGTGTCGAAGTCAAGCGCTACACAGTGTTTATTTGCGAAAGCTGTCAAAATTCAAGCTTTAGTAATGTGGGTGCTGCCAATCGAAATTCAAACCAAAGTATTTTTGCACAGCTTACATTCATGCCACAATTTATCATTTAATCATCTCATCTCGTGGCCATTGGTGGATTGAGAACGCCAAGATTTACCCAGCATTTATGGCAGTGAGATGGCGCAGCCGAAAGTTATAAGATTTAATTAATCAAGTCAACCAATAACACTTGGGGCATTCAATGCGTTGATTACATGTATTTCATTGGTATCAATTTGACTGTATGTTTGATTGATTTGACCGATTTATTTGATTGCATTGTTATTGTATCATTATTATTTTATTGGTACTTTTGTATTTGACATTATAATGATCTCATTAAGAAAAAGGGAGGTAATAATTGTATAACGTTATCTTGCCAATGGGATAATAAAAGAAAAGAAAATTATATTTTAAAAAACATTATCTCGCCAGTGCTTATTCTCAAAATTAATTAGCAGCGAAATAAGAATATAATCATAAAAAGGAATTAGAATCAATTTCAATTATATCTTGAATTTGCAGTATATTTTCCCAGGTGTCTCATTATGTTGTTGCAATGTATTTTTATTTTTATTCTAACAAATTAGATATTTTATTTTGTAGGATTTCAATATTAAACTTTAAAAAATTATATTAGAATTGGGTAGTCTTAAAACACAATGTAGTGTCATAAAGTGTTTAGAAGAAAACTGTTTCAGTCAAATGTCATAGAGTGTTGAACAAATCTGTTCAGCCAAATGTCAGAAAGTGTGTAACAAAATTATTTCAATTCAATGTCATAAAGTGTAAACCAGAAACTTGTTTCAGTCTAATGTCATAAAGTGCATGGATTGAATATAACTTTCTGTCAAATATCAGAAAGTGTGTAGAACAGAAACTTGTTTCTGTCAAATGTCATTAAGTATCTAGAACAAAATCGTTTCTGTCAAATGTCATAAAAGTGTGTAGAAGAAAGAATTTCAGTTAAATATCATGAACTGCAGAAGAGAAATTTCAGTTTTAATGTCATATATAAATAAATTGTCAGTCCAGTGACAAAACATACAAAACAAAATTATTTCAGTCCAAATTAACCAGGGGAAATACTGTTTCTAATCCAACAAAAACCTGTAGGTCAACCATCATTAAACATTGGATCATTGTGTAACCTAGGTGACATATTCCTGCTGCGATTTAAATCACTAATTCATTCAAAGTCTTGGACAGAAAAGAAATGTCTGGTTTGAAGAATTCCACAACATCACTATCAACACAGGACAGACATTAAGCTACGTGTCGCCATACAAACTGATTAATATTACAATATGATTGATAAAGAATTACCATACAGTCATCAAATTCCAATTTACAGTGACCTTAACTCCTGTTGGCTAGCAGAGATTGGATGAGATTTCATCCAAGCGTTATCAAAGCATAAAGCACCGGTGTTCCAGCATATGTTCAGAGATATGCGGTTACGTTGTTAGCCGTTGTTAGCCGTTGTTAGCCGCAAACAATGAGATAATTCAGATTACTAGTATTATGTTTTGCCCTCACACTGTCAATTTTATATGAAGATGAGTCTTTTGGTAAAACAGCATGTATTCATATGCCCAAAACAATATCATTTTCTTGTCATTAACTCGTGAAAAGCCAAGATCAAAAGTCTTGGTCTCGGTCATAACAAGGTCATGATTGGCAAGTCTTTTACAACAGCGGGGGATTTTTACAAGACATTTTATGTTGTAATGAAAAATCTTTATGGATCTGCATAGCGAAATTATTTCATAACATCCTTGAACACAGGTATTTACTTGCTGTTAATAATGGAAATGGTTTCTGATGTGTTTCTCGGATAGAATTCTTCAATTTCACATGAATAGTTTTCGTAGGAAATCATGTAATAATGGTAGCATCTTTTTATTAATAATCTGTTTTCAGCTGCAATTTGACAGTGGAAAATGGTTATGCTAAGAAAATGGGAAATATTTTTCTGAAATATTGAAATTATATTTTAATTAAAATACATGTTATTACATATTTGTATGTGAACTAAATTGATACAAGATGACTATTATATACAGTCACATAGGCAATAATACCAATCCATGAGGTAATTACGAAAATGAACAAACAAATTGGAAAGAATACCATCATGGAGTTTTAATGTAAATGTCAGAAAATCCTGAGAAATGAGGACATTCCAAAATCTCTTTAGCATTGTGAATGATGTCAGGCTCGTAGCCACCGTTCAACCCCATTTCTGTCACAGAAAACTATTTTATTGGCGGAACACTTCATTGGAAAGTCAGTGCCACGTGGCCCTATTGTCTCAGGGTCAGTGGTGTAGTTAGTCTGTGTCCCAGGCTTTAGTCTCGCCCAAATAGTCCTGGGGTGCGTTCAATCACCACAGGGCTGAGTAAGCCGCTTAGTTAAACTGGTTTTCTGTTCCATGTACAGTTTGTACGACTCTTGAGACAGTGGCTAGTTTTGTAAGCCACTTTCAAATTCAAGCGCTTGTGTCATTGAATGCATCTCTGTTTAAGACATCCATCATGAACAGTTGGGCAAGTCTGGGTAGCTGGGGAACTGAGAATGAAGACAAATACATTTGTTTTATATACAGTATTATAGAATTCCAATTGATGGAATTGATGCCATTTGTATCTATTTTTATCATCTCAACATTTAGTTAGTCTAATGGTATTGTCACTATTTGTTTTTACCTTTTGAGACTAACCGTAGTCTGGTGTGACTATGGTTAGTCTGTTGGGTACATTTATGTTTAAATTCACTCTCTAAGACTATGGTATTTATATTCATATTCTGAGACTATTGTGGTATGTTCAGTTTTATCTTCTTAGACTATGGTTAGTCATTTTAGTATTCATATTTACTGAGTTTTTGGTTAGTTGTCTGTTAATTTCTGGACAAAAATTGTTCTATATTAGCTGGTGATTTTATGGAAGCTGTGTAGATTTGAAGGAATATTTGAAGAGCTTAAATTTAAATCTAATTTTAAAACCTAATATTAGGATTCAAAGAAAAACTGCACAAACAGAAAACAAACCCAAAATAGTTTAGCCAAAAATTAAGGTAATCTTGAATGTTGAAGTGAATTCTGATTTCAGCAACAACATTACTAATACATGTACTGTGATTTAGTGCTATTCTGTTGTTGAACATGTTAAGCTTGGACAATATTAATTCCAACATGATCAACATCAAGGAATAACAAAGGTGAATCAGGCGGCAATGTTTTCATGGCGGAAAGTCTAATCTCATATCGGGAGAACATTGACAATATTATAATTTAATATTTTTTTAAACATTCTCTTAGCTTGCTCAGCTGTTACAGAAGAAAACTTTTTGGAAGAATGACTCACATGATGCCAAGTTTATTCACACGATACAATCCGATTCACGTGACCCAAGTTTATTCTGATTTCTTAATCCTAAATCGGTAGACAAATCACAAATTTCATCTGCGTAAACGCATATATCACTCCTGTGTAATACATTGGGCTTCTTGTTCCAATTTTGCCTGCACAATGAGCTATCCTTTTATCGTTTATTTGTGTTTCATTGGCGGCCAGTAGAACGGATTTACTACAAAGTAAATTGGGTCTGCATTAGAATTCTCAGCTTGTTTCTTATTTAAAGTATTGAATGCCCAAGCTTGCTAACAGTGTATCACCCAAGAGAGGCTTGTCATCAACATGCAAAATGAATTGCTCATTTTTGCTGGGAAAAACCTTTCATATTGACAATTTTGTCCACTCAATAATACTGTGTAAATCACTTCCAAGTAGCTGGAGGTGTGGGGGCCAGTAATTGATACTATCAAAAACTAATATGGGGGTTAGAGGGACGCATCTCCAACCGCCGTTTTCATTTTCTTCTGTGTGAAATGTGTGCTTTGGGGAATATTTGGTACAAGTTGCGCGAGGAAATCATTTCCATGACTTATAGCCGTATTAATTGAATTGTCCCACGTTCATATCCCAGCCTCGACCTGAGAAGTCCAGCTAATTGATGTATAGATTGTGTGTTGTCTCTGTGTGTCATCGTGGAAACGACGCTTTCGCTCCCCAGTTTTCCGTTTGCGTATGTGACTTTTCTTCATGGCTTCTTCTTCTTCTTCGGGGCCCCTTATGCAAATTCAATTATAGTTTTCTGAAAATTGCCGAAGCTCATGAAGGGTTGTATGGGACACGCTCAATAGATGGCGCTGACATCAATTGATCTCGACATCCTACCTGCCCTGACCCTCACAACTCGAGAGCGGAGAAATTTGTGATGATTTTTCTGCCCTTTGATTTGGGGGCCCGGTTGAAATCAAATACAGAATATTAATAATCTCCTCAGCCCTCTTAATTCGCGAGAAGTCATTTTGCCGGGCTTTCATCAATAAACTGGAGGGGCTTCGCAGGGCCACCTTAATTTTTGATGAGTTTCCATCTCCGCCGCCGATATTTCTCCTCCGCGCGCAATAAGAGTGTGATCATGGCCACGTCTTGATGAGACGGACGGGTTGTTATCTCTCTCGCAGTAATTTCGTCATTTCACAAAGAAAAGCAATTTCTTGACTTAAAACTTCTTACAGGGGGCCGGCAAGAGAATATCGAGTTTACTTTGGAAGGAGATTTGCAAGCATGTATATGTGTCGTGATTGTCAGTCCAAGTGGGCTGGTGTTGATCCATGCTTCATATTGCTTCAAAATAGAGGACAGATTTGTACAATTACGGCCAGCTATGTACAAGTTGTCTGATGGGATGGCCATGTTGAAGGGCGCACAGTTCCTCATGGTGCTGCTGTCCAGACAACTCGTTTCAGTAGTTAGTCATTTATTTCAGTTAAATATGAACTCATTTCAGTAGTTAGTCATTAGATTATTTCAAAAAAGGAAAAAGAATTTATGAGTCAAAGCAGTTACTATTTTTTTGTATCTATCATTGTCTTACATGATATCATCTTTGGTCTGTCGGTATCAGCTGGTTCTCACAGGTTTACTGCAATATTCAGCGCTACTGATGTTGTGGGTTTCCACGCCCTAAACTGACATGTTACCAACACTGCCTATATGTTACCAACACTGCCTACATGTTATTACACATTGCCTACATGTTACTACACATTGCCTATATGTTACCAACACTGTCTACATGTTATTACACATTGCCTACATGTTACTACACATTGCCTACATGTTACTACACATTGCCTACATGTTACCAACACTGCCTACACATTACCAACAGTGTCTACATGTTACCAACACTGCCTATATGTTACCAACACTGCCTACATGTTACTACACATTGTCTACATGTTACCAACACTGTCTACATGTTACCAACACTGCCTATACATTACCAACACTCTACATGGTACTACACATTGCCTACATGTTACTACACATTGCCTACATGTTACCAACACTGCCTACACATTACCAACACTGTCTACATGTTACCAACACTGCCTACATGTTACCAACACTGCCTACATGTTACCAACACTGCCTATATGTTACCAACACTGCCTACATGTTACTACACATTGCCTACATGTTACCAACACTGCCTACATGTTACCAACACTGTCTACATGTTATTACACATTGTCTACATGTTACCAACACTGCCTACATGTTACCAACACTCTACATGGTACTACACATTGCCTACATGTTACCAACACTGCCTACATGTTACCAAAACTGCCTACATGTTACCATTGTTATCATATGTGGCTGTGCTGCCTCATGCTTCCCACATCCTAAAAAGCAGCTTGGGCACATTCAAGATTACTACAATCAGATGCGATGTGAATACATAGCAAATAACGAAATTGTAACTATTTCTCATCTACTAGCTTTACGACTTCCTTATCTGTTCAGTGTAAAGTTCTAACATGTATTTATCCTGGAAATAGGTTAATCTTCTCGGTAAATGAAAGAAAACACCAATTTGATCATCTGTTATTCCCAGTTTACTTATGTATAAACAACATGTAAGCAGAAAATGAAGAGTGGGTGTGTCGAAGACCTGAAGAACATTGATGAGCATTTACCAGATGGCTTTCGGAAGCAAGAATGTCTTTGAAATATGGCTGCTCTTATGAAGAACTCGAGAAAATTTGGCAGTCGGTTTAACCTTTTATTTATGTAGATATAAGTACAGGTACTTGTCTATGACTATTTCAATGCAGGGATTAGATGGCTAATTTGGTATTGGAATCTGATTTCTGGCCATGGGCCTTAAATGCTATAATTATGACAAATTCTGAACGTTTAGATTTAACACTTACTCATTATAGCTCTACACATATAGAGTTTGTGGAGATGTCTAAACATATTATAAACAATCTTATTAGCTGAATCCAATATGGCTGCCCAAACCACCATTTTCTATTTAAGTTTGTTGCAATGCCCCCTAAATCATCATTGTTCTAATTCTTAAATTTAGCGTACAATTTTATGATTTTTTAAGCAATGTTTCCATCCTACTTACTTGTTTCGCTTCCTATTTTCCATTTTACAAATACTTGTGTTAATTGCATCTGTCTATATTTAGAATTTAGGAAATAATAAAAGAAGCAGAAAAACTTTAAAATGAAAAGCAGATGTTTTGCTATTTTTGATCACTCACCAACTTTTAACAATCACCGAAACACCATAAAAATACACACTTTTGTAATGGAATTAATTTTTCTGAAATTTCTTTTATTGTCATGTGGCAACATTGAATTTTTCATTTTGAAAAATAGCCACCGTTATCAATTGTAGCTGTCAAAAGGAGGGAGATTTTTTTATTGTCCGAGTTTAAATCTGTTCAGGAGGTTTTCTGACACCGAAATGTGCTGCTGCAACGTGGGCCAGCTGTTCCTCGCCACAGGGCATCATGGGATTGACATGACAGTAATCATATTTTCCCCGAACGCCTGCATATGCTGACGTCTTTGCCAAGTCCTTATCATTGACACATTCCAAAACGATATGATCTGTGAACAAGCGCCATGATGCGCATTTGAGAGATGGGCCAGGGCAATAAAGACGCGCGCATGGGGGGGAGCTGGCTCCCCGCCCCCCCAGAACGTAACGCTAGCTATTTGCCAGCTACGTCAAGCCTGGGCCCAGGTTAAATACTGTTAATGATGTGTGTGCATACAGACCATTCATCACAACGTTATACTCGCAACGATTCCCTCCCGCAAAAAAAAAATCATCTCGCTTGGTGGCTTCGACATGGGAATAGGCTCTTTGACACTAATGCCAGAGTTAAATCAATTTGAAGTCGGGGTCTGATATTTATCACTCAAATTTTGCCTCATATTCATATCATTTGTGCGCTGGAAATCAATTCCGAGTATGCTGAGGAGGCAGACAGGTCACGGAAATGCGCATCCTTTGTACGAGTGAGAGGACAGTGTAATTAGGTTATGCTCAATATCACTCAAATAGGGAGAGAATTTGTCGAGGAATAAAGCAAGGGTGGCCTGTTATTCATAGCAGCACCATCTGACTTCCTGATTTTGGGCATAATTCAGTTGGCCTCTCTTTGCCGGCTCTTCACAAGATACCTAATGCCGTTTCTTAAATATTGTCGCGGTACGGATCATCTTTCATTCAATTTTGAATGCGCTGCTGATGATGGCATGAACTCACGGAATCATAGCGTCAATGGCCGGGCATGCGAGAGCATTTTCTGGGACCAATGTCTCGAGGAAGCTCAGATGATGGATTCGAGATGGCAAATGGACATTTCTAAAGAAATTGCAGTATTTTTCGCAAGAAAATGATCCTGTTCAGTTTTGCCTGAATGAATTAATGACTAATGATAAAAGTGCAGAGGCCTGTGTTAGGGGGATAACTGGACTTTATGTTGTAATGAAATTGGAATTGGCCATACCCAGAGCATAGCCAAAATAAATTTCTTTCCACCGAGAGATGAATGTTGGGAGGTTATTAATCCGTCCCCAGTTCTCCGCATAGCCCAGCCTGTGTTCAACACAGCACTGTGTCACCAATCAATTCACCAACTTTCAGACGTTTTTTTTCCCTGGTCATGAAACCAAGACTTTGATGTCCGACTCTGAAAGTATCTGCAAATTGATGTACATTTTCCCTCTGTGATTATTTCTTTTTTTTTCTCTCTCCAACTTTCAAATTAATTTTTCTTCCAAGATTAAGATTAAATTATTGATGTTGGTGGCTGCTATTTTGTGGGTTTTAATTGAAAGTGAATTGTAGACTGTATGACGTCAAATATTTTCGTTAAGCACCATCTGGAAACTTTACTGATATCAATTTGAATTCACTGTCACATTCGGGGAATAATTGGTCTTTACTTCATTGCTATGGTGACCTTTGACCTCACACTCCGCCATTGACTATGTGAAACGTGTGAACAGTGAACAGATGGCATGTGAACGATGTCTGTCGTGAAAGACATTCCCTTGCTCACCAAATTATTTGCTAATTACAATTTATTAGAAGAATTCAAATTACAGTATCGCACTTGTTTTGTTATTTATTGGGAATATAATATTGGCGATAAATTTTCTGACTCGTATCTCACACACAAGTCAAGGTCATCCAAGGTTATGGTGTCTTACTTTTATATACATTTTAGAATACTATGTATAGGAATATTCATAAATAATATAATTAAGTATGATAAAGGGTCAAAGAATTGATATTAGTTACAGATTTTTTTGTCATGTATTGGTAAAAGATTCCTGCAGCGATGTTAAGCAATAAATAAATACATAAATAATTAGTAGTGTATGTACTAATATTATTGTGATCGTACAAATCTGCAGTGCATTGAAGGACAGTATATTGAAGGAGTACTATACTAAAACCATCTGAGATTTCATCCGCAAGTTTAAAATTCTGTATTCTGTAAGGTACAGAAAATATTCTGGATCAAAATAGCATTTATATATATGTACCGGGTACACACAATAAATTTATCCTTTCTTGAAGTAATGTATTTTATTTTAAATGATGCATATTGCAGTCATTTTCATTGTTGATTTGGAACCTGACAAGTTGTCATAATGTATGCTATGAACAGAACATTTAAAGGAGAATACCATAATACATCATACTTTATTAAAATAATGTTCTGACAAGTTGTTATCAATGTATGTTATGAACAGAATATTTACAGGTAAAGGAGAATATCATAATAAATCATACTTTATTAAAATAATGTTCAATGTATGCTATGAACAGAACATTTAAAGGAGAATATCATTAATTAATCGTACTTTAATAAAATAATTTTCTGACAAGTTGTCATCAATGTATTTAACATTTAAAGGAGAATATCATAATACAT
This sequence comes from Lepetodrilus fucensis, assembly GCA_032361325.1. NCBI lineage: Eukaryota > Metazoa > Mollusca > Gastropoda > Lepetellida > Lepetodrilidae > Lepetodrilus > Lepetodrilus fucensis. The sequence continues at coordinate 10,900 of JAUTBV010098700.1, forward strand.
CATACTTTTAAACAATACTTTTCTGACAAGTTGTCATCAATGTATGCTATGAACAGAACATTTAGAGGAGAATATCATAATGAATCATACATTAAAACAATAACTTTCTGAGCGAATATTAAATCTTCGTATGAAGTAAGTTATGTAGCATTATTCATTAACATCAATTTTATTAACTATTATTTTTCTCTCTCTCCATATCTCTTGATATCAATTGAATTATTCAAATCCAATAATATCCAATAATATCCAATAATATCATATGCATTAACTTCATACTCATACTCATCTAAATATATTAAATGTATGATGTTTTATTATTTTAATATCTTTGGACAAATGAAATGTTGTCGCGTATGGGTGACATATTTGCTATGTGATGAAAAACGCTAATTCAATCAATGAATCAATCAACATATGAAATACTATTATCACAGTACCGGTACATGTATTTTCAATCGTTGAAATTGTAATGATATTATTATCTATATTATTATGTCTCAACCTTATATTTCATAATACATGTAATTGTAATAATAGTCGTAATAATAATTGTTCTGCCTTAGTTAGATCATAGCTGTGCAAGAATGTAGCAATTCTGTTAACACTAGCCGCTCGCATCATCGGCAATAGCGAGAGCTTAAAAGGAGTTGCTTCCCTTTACTAGGACTTGTCATTTATGGTTAGCTAGCTAGCTCTATGAGATGCAATCTCATAACCATGACCATTTCATGAACATAATTTTGGAAATGAAATTATTCCCTTCGCATTTACTAATATGCTAAATTTTAAATAAGAAATTTTAGTTGTTTGTTGTATTGTTAAATTTAAGTTTTATTATTTATTAAATCATATGTTATATTAATATAATATTTTATCGTGGATATTATTTTATGTTGTGAATTCATACAGAATTAGTTCTTTAATTACGTGAACACACTACTTCATTTGTCGTACCTAGCAGAGGAACGTTGAATCAAGGTTGGTGTATTTTACTTGCTAATCAAATGTTTAGATGCACTGCAACTAATTTGAAGAATTTCTTGTTTTCGAAGATTTGTCAACCAGTTTAAGAGTTCAAGTGATTGAGAGGAGACTAGAGACCAGTACGATGAAGAATTTTCATAACTTCTGTCAAACAACAGGTAAGAAATTCCACAGACAGTTTCTAAATACCAGCTTTAATTTCTGACGTGTTTGTATACACCTTCTCTCAGTGTAGCTTGTATGATATCAGCTCTTAGTCTTAAAGCAGTACCCACTGTATTGGCTTGGTTTCACAAAACTGTTCATTAAAATGTTCATGACACTGAAACAAAATGTTGAATATATAGATTCATATTATTTTAATTAATTTATACGAAAAAATATTTTTGGGGGATTTGTTTACGCCTTTATCAACATTGTATGATATATCTTAAAGCAGTGGAGACTGTTCCCGGCAACACCTTCAAGGAAATGTTGATTTCATAAAACAGTTACTTAATATTTTCATGACATTGAAACAACATGTTGAATATAAATTCATATTTATTTCTTTTTATATAAAAATATGTTTTTCATATTCTTTAAATATATTTTATAAATATATTTTTACAATAATGGCTTTATTAATGTTGTGTCTTTTGTTTGTATTACAAAATGTTTAGTACTAGTACTTTGTTAGAATGACATGATCATCTTTGTGTAAGTAATTATTTCAAACAGCTGGAGCATGGTTTTATGGACTGATATAGACATATTTATCCCTGGGCCTCTTTAAAACAGGGAGGATATGGATAATTGAGGCTACGCAGAGCAAATGATAATGTTTATTGACCATATACTTTCCTTTCCCACGTAATTGACATATCCAATAATATCGCCCAAATAGGTTTTCGTCAAGAATGAATATAAGAGTCACTGTCAATGTATAAAGAAGACATTTGTAATTTATTTCAATTATTTTCCTTGTGAGTTGTCTGATTTGAAAGACATCCTGATATTCATATAAATACATTTTACATTTGTACTTTGTAGCAATGTCATCTAAAGCTTATTTTTGTAACATTTCCATTGATTCAATATCAACACTTGCTGTTACGACGACTTTATTCGACAATTACAGTTAAAGGCCTTTGTTATGTAGGCTACCTGTTGCTAGACTTGTATTTTTCACTGGGGTTTTGAACTTGTGGAATTTATAGTTCAAGTTTCAGACTAAATCTTAATTAACTAATTTTGATATTGACGAAGCAAATCAGAATTCTTAATGAACATCTTTTATTCATTAATACGAAAAAGGTCACGCCATTTCTGATGACATTATGGTTGGTCTTGAGAAAATCCAGCGATTCTGGTTCTGCTTTAATTATAAAAGTCAATTAAAAGCGGATCTGGTGTTCTGGAAATTAATTATATGGCGAGATATAAGGAAGGTGGAGAAATAGACATTAAATAGTATTTCCCTATCCCGATGGAACAACCCATCACTTCAAAGACAGGCAAATAGATAGCAATTAAAACGGACTGTTTTTCTGTCGATGGTTTTAGCTGCAGATGTTGTGATGTTCGTGCATTGATTTGACAATTAAGGGTATCTTCTGTCCTACAGCCCCAGGGGGATATGTATTAAAAGGTTGTCGGGAGAGAAATTAAGGCCCTATCTGTATACTGTGACAAGCCAAATGACTTGTTCGGTTTGAAATGAGGGGCGTTTCCTCGTGTGCTTTGCCGATTAAGACAATTATGACAGGCGAATACTAATGTAGACTAGACTTTCATTTCGGTCGTTATTCACTTGGAATGTTTCAAAATGTTACCTCAATTATTGTTACAGCTCATGTAGCAGTTAATGAATTCATTCTTTAAATAAATACCAACAGGTAAACAAAAATTATAGGATTATTTCTCAAAATATAAATAAATATTAATTCATATAAATTTAAATAAAATACATATTTCATACATTTCAGAATTTAACTATGAAATCATTAAATAAAATGTCATAGATTATCATTTTCCAAAATATTTATAGGTAATATTTCTGGACGGAACTTAGCATTATAATAATGATTTCAAGAACATTATTCGTTGGATTTAATTTTCCAGCCTGGTCATATTATGGGAGTATGCTATGAAACCAGGGGGCAGCGATTGTTTGCGATTGGAGGGGGGTCACCTCTCCCCTTTAAGGTTCGCATGTTGAATACCAGTAGTCTCTTTGTCTCATGAGATCGCTACTAAATATTTGAGATCAACAAGAAAATGAGCTGCCATTATTTCTGGTAGTTTGTAAGTTCAAAGTTGCAATGTCTTAAAATTTTTGCACAAGGATGTAGAACCCTTCCATGGGTTATCAAATAAACTATCACATTCACATTCCAGAAAGTATAAAAACCGAAGTAAAGAGAAATATTAGGAAGGGATTTTTTTTACCTGTTGTTTTTTTGTTATTCTCCCCCCTTTTCTTTCTTAATGGTTTAGGAGATATTTTGAGAAGATATTAGTTTACCTGTGAAAGGATGTACTCTGAGAAAAGCTAAAGAAAAACAATTTCTTGAGGGCGAAAATGTTTTCGTGATGATGGAAACATTCTATTTACGTTTGTTTATTTATTTATATATTTTTTTTAAATGATACTTTGTTAAATTCAATATATTTTCAATTTATTTCCATGATCATGTTTCCGTAAATAAATATTTTGTATTTAACAAAAACACAGCATTTCTTTTACTTTGTTTCATCACTTTATACTGAATCTAAACATATTACATGTAGCTTTAAGCAAGTTTTAATAGTCAATATGTTTTATGTCTTTGTGTAAGTAATGGTTGTATTTGGTTGAATAAATACATTTCTATCGTTGAATGGGACTAAATGTCTGATAAAGGTCCATAGACAACTGCACTATATAAATAGGCCCAAGTAGTGAGTTGAGTTAGATCACTGGCCCCATGTTACTCTATAGACGTCTGGCTGCATCAGCAACATTGATTGAAATTATTTCTAGAGCTAGTGTCGTCTTTATTGGAATCATTTGGAGAAAAGTTCTAACTTCATTTACAGTATGAAATCAAAACAACGGGGAAAAAACGGGGAAAATCATGATGTTCAATATATTAAGTTTTCATGTAATTGTGATAATATCTTTTATCGTATGCTTTTAAAATTAATAATTACTTACTTATTTTTTATCAAATGTCTACTAGACAATACTTTAATGAATATCCACGAGAGAAATCTGTTATGTAATAAATATTTATTTATTTATTATTGAAAATATTTATTATCAGCTCAACATGTGTTCAATTTGTTATAGGGTGCTACAATACTTATCAACAAATGTATAAGGATCTGTTTATTTGTACCTATATTGCTTAATGACAAGTTTATATTTCTTATTAACATAATAATATAAAATCACTGTTCAAGCCTTCACCATTTTCACCTCAAATATCTTAAACTTAAAGCAAATAAATAACTATTTTGGATCATATTACAGCAAACCTATGGGTAAACTATTTCCAAGTTAAACATGTATTCATTCATTCATTCATTCATACCACAAACCTGAAATAAACTAGATGGTTTCTAGTTTAATATATTATATATACATGTATATTGTTTTTACGTTAATGTCAATGATAGATAGATATTCCATATTTTTTTGTGGGTACTTTTGACCAAATAATGACATTTGAAATAAAACACATACCCCAACCCACTGAAGGCTTGTGAAAATTAATTTAAATATCAAGCAGTGTCAGTTATTGTTTAAATTTGATTCAATCCTAAATTTTCATCCTTCCAAGGTTACATAATTTGATTATCACAACCTTTTTAGAGGTATTTTTATACATCGAACATTGAAACGCAGGTCATCGACTTGTCTAATTTTAAGAGAACTGTCATGCTGATCTTACCTTGTTTCCATATCGAGTGCCAGAAAAATAACTAATGGTTTGGAATCTTCTATAGAAACTCTTTGTTTTTGTGAGCATTTTTTGTTAAGACATTTGAATTTCTGTAACATCTTAATATCAAGAATATAGATAATGATGAACAATTCTCATAGTTGGATGTGTTATGGATTGTGTCAAATTGGAAATAACGCAATATTAAAGTACAAAAGCATTGTGTGCCATCACTGATGTGACATGTAATCTGCCCTATATCCTGTATATAAAGCAGCAATTTAAAATTAATTTTATAAGGAGAACATTATTATAAAAATATACATTTGAATGATATTCAAATTTGATTTTAAACAAAGTGAAACAAATCATATCTTGAACCCTATATTATAAGAAGTATGTCTCGAATAAAAATAATAATAATATTAATACAAATATATTAATAATAATATACTAACAATAATAATAATATGTTTTTAATAATAATAATAATAATAATAATAATAATAATAAAAATAATAATAATAATAATAATAATTATTATTATTATTATAATAATAATATTATAATAATAATAATAATAAT
>JAUTBV010098711.1:1724-16379 GCA_032361325.1 Lepetodrilus fucensis
GTACTTGATACTAAAACTATATAGTCAAGTAGCTTGTTTTAGAGTTTGAATTATAACGTAATTGTCATGGTACGTAAAAGTTTGTAAAACATCTTTGGAACTGTACGTGTGGTACTTGATACTAAAACTATATAGTCAAGTAGCTTGTTTTAGAGTTTGAATTATAACGTAATTGTCATGGTACGTAACAGTTTGTAAAACATCTTTGGAACTGTACGTGTGGTACTTGATACTAAAACTAACTCACCATCTTTGGTTATGTTGTTAAAATCACTATAGTCTCTGGAATTGTTTTATTTTGGAACTGTTATTGAAATACCAAAGTGCTCATAATAGCATTAATGCATCTTCGGAAGTTACACGCGAGTTAGTGCCGTGGTGCGTCCAGGGTGTGTGCTACTATTCAGACGTTGATGTATGCGTCGTGAAGCAGAAACTTTTAGTTACTCATTGTACAAAAGCATAATATATCGGATCATTTTATTAGCAGAAGATGGGGCTCATGATGCCAAGTGGGCATGTCGCTGTATGCATACAATGTAGTGATATACATTTAGCTTGTTGCTAAACTACATAACACCTGCTTTATTTGGAAAGAAAATACCAATTAGTTTATAATATACAAGGCACCATGGCACAGACAATGGAACATATGTAAGACTTATTTTTTTTCTAGCGAGTGCATGCTTGCTCAAACATATATTCTTGGTAAATTTAGTAGCGTAGGAAGGTGTACTGGTTTCATGTTAATTCATACACAGTCCATATCGTAGGTCCAAATTAACTTATTTTTACATTTTGAATTTGAAAGTCAATGTAATTCTGTCGATTTTCCGCATTTACAGAATATTCCATCTTTGAATTATTTTAACATACAGCTGATGTACAACTTATAACATAGTCAATGAAAGAACCGGCATTTCGAAAACATGTATAATAATTATATTAATTTATTGCAATGCTGAACCACACAATAGCTAGCATTATAGAATAAAATTATCATATCTGTATAGCATAGCTCATATAATATTTATACGGGAACATTTCATTCTAAAAAAAAATATAGCAAATGAAGCTGCGACTAGACCTGGGTAAAAGAAGCCAATCCATTAACTAATAACTCTGAAAGAAACACATCGTCTCGGGATCGTGTACGTTTCACACCAACCTCATTTGCAAGTAATCTTTTAAATGGGGGATCTTATGTTGCCCCAGAGACGCGAGCCACGTGTGTGATATATACATATATTGATTAGCGGTATGCACCTCAAGAGCATGCGGCACGACTACAAATGTATATAAAGGCTTGCTCTCTGCACAGTATATGCATATTACTATGCCTGTTTTATGTCAGATTTCAAGATTAATCAAGTTAATAGAGTTATCGGCCATTGATGTTATTTCTTCTATTCGTGTGGTGTGATTCTACCCTGCATCGTTGTGAATTGTTTGCAATATCGTGGGTGGGGTTAGACAGTAGCGCAAGCAGGCTCTTATATCATATAAATATACCAGGATGTGGGTTGTATGATTATACTTCTGTCGTCATATTACAATTCAAGTAAAGTTATTTTATATAGTAATAGTTATATTTATGTGTATATATATTTGTTAATATGCAGTTGTAAATAACTAATATTCGTGTAAAATAAACATGGAATTATCCTATAACATAATTATATTTATTTTTTATAATTATGCAGAATTATACCTATATTCATTATTAAAGTGTATTAAAATACATGTTAAAACATACTTATGGCAATATAAAATATATGGTTATGTATCTATTTGGCTAAAATACATGTTAAAACATACTTATGGCAATATAAAATATATGGTTATGTATCTATTTGGCACATGTAGGTGCAGATCGAAGGTCCGAATATAACTTGATTGTGAATTCACACCATAGGTGATAAATATAGAAGAATTGTACTCATAGAACAGCATATGTCGTGATTAGTTGTTGTCGGAGAACCCTTTCATCTGTCCATCTTCCTTCAACGAGAAAATATAAATCTTCTTCTTTTCAAATGAAAAGCTATAAATTAGTTCGACTTTCTTCCATCTATGCGGAGCCTTTGGCGATATATAATAAACTATACATAAAACCCCACCACGCTTTCACATCATAAAGTTCCAATACGTAACGCCTCCGGTTTTTGATACCGGAAACTATCCTTATGACGCCATTGTCGTTAATCGAAGATATTTTATGACCTCGGATTGTCACGTGACTTTCAGTAGGAATGACTTAACAACATACATCCATGATGAGTATGTGGCAGATGTAGTGCAAAGGGATTTACGGATGACGTGAGGATTAACTAGTGTCTATCAGCGTAACGGACATTTTCAGCCTTCTCGTTTTACGACATCAAGACGTAATGACGTTTATAGGTCTTACGCATTCATCTTAACAACCGAAGAAAAATATAGAATTGCAAGTCTTAGCTTTCATGATATTTATATCATTTAAATGTCTGTCAAATTGTCACGGTGTAGCAGATTAATGAATTGATCAGGAAAAGTGCATAAAGTGTGTCATTTTGGAAAAGTAGATAATATAGTATGAAATTAACTCCATCACAAATATCCCAATACAATGACAGTATTGAGGATAAATCAAATAATAGCGAATTATCAGACCTCTGCATATATACCCCACCTGTTCTGAAACCATTAACCAAAAAAACGAGTTTAACCAGTGTTCATAGTGATTAGTAATTATTATCAATTTTTATCAATTTATTATTTAATTTTATTTAATACATATTCACAAGATATTCACGGGAAATAATATGTATGTCGCTGATTGTAGTTAGATATGGTTAGATAGCACGTAGATGCCAGCCAGACAAGCTTCCTCCCTGGGGGGTGCTCTCTCGCAACATAAAAAGAACAAGTCTTTTGATGGTAAACCACTTGTCCATTAACTAGAAATTCCCACCAGGCAAGCCCATGGCAGTGCCCCAGACCCGAGCTAAACACCGACAGAAGTATTCCGTGAACTTACCTTTTAAAACAATTTAAAATGTACCTGAAGTTTATAATATATATTTAGGTAAGTGTGTACGTGCGCTCATATATTGACTTTATATTGTGTTTAATATTTGATATAGAGATACATATTATATTAATTATTATTATTATGTTCATAATCGGCATTTTACAAATGTATTCGTATTTTCTCTGGCAGGTGTAAATTGTGTGATATAACAAGTTAATCTCTTAAACACACGTTTACAAATATTCGATTAGAAATAATGCTTGTCGACAGCATTTTAGTATTCACGAAGTAAAACAAATATGTTTGTTTCATTTTAAAATAGTTAAGACCATGATTAAAAGTTAGTTTGTCTGCTCCAATCTAGAACGCATCTAAAAAGAATGATGTGTTTTTTATTTACCATCGATTGTAAGTTTTGTCTAAATACAGGACCAACGTTCGCTTAATTGCAATGGTTGAACTTCATCAATTTCTGTGGACAGGAAACAACAAATATAATAGCAACTTAGTAGAAAAGAATGACTGTGTATACATAGTGGAACGACTACTTGTTCAAACAGAAGACAGTTCAAAACCATTATACAAATATATACACACACCAAATATATATATATATATATATATTATGCATGTACTTATTGCAGTCCGAAATAGATTTTTAATATCTTTAAACATCAGGTTTCACACAAATCTTTGAAGTATGCATTACTCATTGAATCGTATAGTTTACCCATCGGTATGTGAAAAATATGGCGACATACCTCGTGTCTAGCATAGCATATAGTGTATCTATCACACTTGATAAATTAATTCATGATAGGAATATTCGATGGTTACTTCACTAATTACTTCGATACATCATTATTTATTTCATGTTCAGCCGCTGATCCAGATAGTGTGTTGATGGATTACACCAAGAGTGTTACATTTAGTTGTGTGTCTGCTTGTTGTCGAATCTCTCTATCAATCAGTGTACATGTATATTTATGCTACTATGATATTATAGCGTAAATGCGTTAATTAGCCCACTAAATATTGGTCAACCAACATTTGTATATCTTAGTCTGCTATCTGACTAATCATTTTGATATTTGAATGATATACCTGGTATGTTCAGACATATTTCCTTACATGACGAGTAAATGATTAGTCAGCAACAATTATACTTCAGATTTTATTAAATATAATTTCAATCTTTGAATGTTATGTTTCAAAGTACATTTTGTAACGTAATAGTATTCTTGTTTCAATATTGATTTAACATTACGTAATTATAATTTTAACTTTGATTTTAAAGCATTGTCTATAGAGCTTACATCGTTATTACTTGTGGTGATAATATTAGTTCGCACACGTTGCATTCTCGCTACCTGGGGAGTATACCATTTATTCTGTCTATTAGAAAAACGTCCATAGTGTGTGCCAATGAATCTGCCATCACTTTAATTTGACAAGTTTTAAATTAATAAATAATTGCCAAATTATCAATGGACTATTCGATAAATAACGCCTCCCAAACGGCTATATGCCATGATTTTAGAAGAACTAAAACCAAATTTACTTCTACATGATAATAATGGAATTGTCATTTGAAACGGAAGGAATAATATCCTGCTTCAGTAAAGTTTAGATTACAACTTGATTGACAAACGTATTATAGGCCGAGCTAAAATGAAGGACAGCTAGAACATATAGCACGCGCCTCTCCACGTGCAACGCCAACGTCATGTCAATTTCAGGAGGACGGGCACCTGTCCACAGACTGACTGAAATCAACGCTTGTACATTTCAAACACGCTGCAGGAGGTGTCGCCAGCATTTGGCGTAGAATCCGCCAAACCTAATTGTCCATTGCAAAGATACTATTATAGATCCTCCTCGATCCTTTTACCCACGATCATGTAATTGATATGTTTTGATAGGGACAACCAGTTATTCGTACAAACAGTGCGAATAGCCGTCCGAAAGACGAATGTCCCGCGTTCGCTGAATGCATGTGTTTACTGTACTGGTTGTGAATTAACATCCTCGGCTCGCGATTTAACTCTCCTACACATGATGAATGATACGGGATTGAAGCACATTGATCAATTAAATGATAGTCCTTCGACATGAGTCTGTCACGGTAAAACATCCCTGATTATGTACAATCGCTGCTGTCCTTGTCTTATTTTATCTATAACAAAAAGAAAACCGAGAGAATAATAGCAATGTTTAGTTCTGACGTTAGCTAAGCAAATCTGATTGAGCAAATACTCGAACTACAATATACCTACAATTGCTAATTTATTAACAATTTACAGAATTATTAAACCTAGAAAATATTAAATATTATAGACTTTTCGATTTTAATTTAATAACGTACACTAATGTACGAAATATATTAATATCTAGCATGGTATTTGCAATGCAAACAACGAAAATTTAATATTGCACGCTTAATATTTGTAGAAAATTAATTATTAATATTTTATATCGGATGTTTTCATTTAATTTGTGCTTGATATAAATATGCATAAAAAAAAATAATTATGAAAAAATAGTGATTATATATTTAATTTGCCATTGAATGTGTTTGCTCGTGATAAATGTTAAATGTGTCATATTACATAGCACCTTGTATAGTCCTTTTCCGTTTGAATTCAACATATTGTTTTATATTCATTAATATTACCACTTTTGATTACTTTTTTTTATCTCAAATTTAAGTTTCTATGTTAATTACGTATGACCATCAATCATTTTAGACATCAGCTTGTCATCCGTATTATATTTGCATTTCGTTCCAACAATAGTTTCAGCTGGCTAAATTATCTGTTAAAAAATGTCATAATTAGATCCGAAAATGTAATTCTCTTCTTCCACGCACCCCCCACGATATAATCACCAAATAATTCTCCTCTCTCTATCTTTATATTTATTTATCTATCTCTCTCACACACACATGTGCACACACACACACACACCCTCTCTCTCTCCCTCTCTCTCTCTCTCTCCCTCTCTCTCTCTCGTTCTCTCCCCCTATCTCTTTCATTCTATATATATCTCTCACACTTTCTATCCTATCATTCCTCTCATATATATCTGTATATCTATCGTTCACACACACACACACATACACACACGCACACACATACACACACACACACACACACACAAACACACACATACACACACCTCCTTGTCTGTCTCTCTCACCTAACAGTATTTACACAATGATCGACATATTCTACAGCTTGTACATTTCTCATTTCGTATTCAAATGCAAACGTCGGTTAACTTGTACATCTAGGTACAGTAAATATATACCAACACGTTAAATTAGTGTAAAGGAAGAAATGTGTTTAGATTTCACGGAGACCCTCTTGTCAGTGTTTATTATGCTAATTTATATGTGGGTCTCCTTGATGTCTGATCTAAGATATAATGGCTTTCTAATGTCGGGCACTTGTTCTCAAAGTGCCAACCGAAATATGCACTATACTTAAGAAAGGGTCCGGTCATAAGGTGGTGATGTTATATAAACAATGTGGTGTTAGTTGTAAAATTGGCGTTGTAGGTTAGGTTTGAGCAGGTTGAACATTATTTTTTGCAGTTTGCATTTAGTGTAGTTGAATTAAATTGCAGTCATATTACCTATTTTCAATCGAATTTCATTCACTCAGATGTTATCTTATTAGTTGGAAACTTGCGATATGTTTAATCGTAAATATATAACCATGAACAAAATACCTAAATTTAAATAAGTTCTGATTGTAAGGTCGTTTATCCGAAGACATGCCATTGAGTCAGACGCGAAGTTATTTTTATGTCCATCTTTTTTTTTTAAATGCATACTACACAACGTTACAAACACACGATGTGTCATTAAATGTGAATCGAAAATTCATCAATTACTGCGGGCAAGGACGCGTCACATTTCAAGATGTTTATTGCACTGCCTTAATTAACCGAAGAGTATGAAATAATTGACAGCTCCAAAGGAATCTTGTCTATTTCAGACTCTCCCATTTCGATTTCATAATTAACAGCCTGTTTCCTTTTCGTAGTTTACGCGGGTAGGGCTGACCGGAGCGGATATTTAAGTGTTCCTAATGACAATAGGATATAGGCCTGCAGAAATACATCGTGGGACAGACGAGTTGGACTAATAGTGTAACTTTCACAAGGGCCGACGTAAAAGTGATATAAATATCGCCTTTGCTACTCGCGCTGTAGGAAGTCTGGCCTTGATGAATGAGTAATTAGGAAATTAGCGCTCGTTTAGCGCGCCATTATTCAATTAATAACTCATCGTAGTAGTGTCATAGTTTGCATGGAGTGTTGTCGTTTTCGGACGCATTTTACCGTCAACCGATGATGTATCTTTCAGTCAGACACTGTGACGTATCATTCATCAAACGAATTGATTTTTTTTCCCTCTCTCTCTCAACTTGTTCTTTTTGTTCTTCAGCTGGAAAACCCGGAGAATATGGATACACTTCCCCGTCTCAACAGCAACAACAAGTCGGAGGAGCATCAGGGAGGACGAATTTCACCAATAAACAGTTAACAGAACTGGAAAAGGAATTTCATTTTAATAAATACCTCACACGCGCACGGAGAATTGAGATCGCAGCGGCCCTTGGTCTGAATGAAACGCAAGTGAAAATATGGTTCCAGAACAGGAGGATGAAACAAAAAAAACGAATGAGAGAGATACAGTTTGATAAAGGAAACGAAAACTCTTGTCAGCTAGGCCTGGATGGCATGAATGTTCCGACTCTCTTGTGCCATGACGGTCGTTAAAGAAATGCTAGTCTGTGTGGTTTATGTATAGCTGTCTGTTCTCTCGCCTGTGTTGCAATTCAGCAGTGTGTGTCGGAATATGGTTGACAATGAAAACAGACACACGCGTCAACAGAAAAAAAAAAAACTATAGATGGCGAGTGACGATTGACGAAACCGGATGTTGTTCATGAAACCTATCTTGCACTTTGGAGCTGGTGAACTCACGAGGTGCTGGTAGTTTTAGACTGTGTGGGCACAACACAAACGTTCTCTGTTTAAACAGAACGACAAGTACTTGCTACGAATAATAACAATTCACAACGGACTGCTTGGGTCCAATGTTTGAATTACGTAGTGGCACAACCATGACATCATCTGTTGAAAGGAGGAATCGACGCTGAATTATTTTCATCGTCATGCTGAAAATATTACTTGTTAGCACCCAATGAATTTTCTAGTCCACGTAAATGCATGTTATTGTGTAATCAAGGCCAGATGGGTTTTTTTTAAATCAGATTACACGTCAGAAAAATAAAATACACCGGAAGTGAACTGTGAATAGCAATGGATGCAAGTTTGTATGTCATAAGAATTTTTTTAGTAAATGTTAGTTGTTGGAAAGCCGAAATTAAAGTTTCGTCCATGTTTACAAAGGGTACGTCACTGGTAATTGGTTCCAGTGAATGATAAAATAGAAATGACTACCTCAGCCAGCAACAAGTAGCCACAGTCAGTGAATGTGCTGAGAAGAAGACGAACAAAATAGCATATGTCATCGATTTAAAAGAAAACGCAACAGAATTTATCAGGTTTTATCCATCGGAATACATTTCAAATTACTGCTTTTCAATGATATCCAATGTCGCATAAACCCCGTTGGTTTGCTGATTTTATTTCGGAAACGATTCATGAAACTAAACATTAGTTCTAATAAATTATAAATTGAAACATACCCACACATAATTATATATATGCTCGGCAACTCTAAATATAGATATAGTATGAGTAAAATGCGTTCATTGGTTCATTTATTTATCTAACGGTACAGTCCGACAAACTATACTTGTGGATGTTGCCAAGCTTGTCGAAATATGTTAAATTCAACACTATGACAACAAATCATAATTGTATGTTAAGTTCCTCTCATTCGAGATCTTTATATGATATTTCTCATACAATGTCTCATATTAAATTTACAATCAGTCTCATTTAAATTGTGTATGTAAATGTAAATCTTTCAACATAAAATAAGAAAAGTGTAAATAAAAACATATGAACACAATTAACTCGTATAATATCGTCCGGATTCGAGGTGGTTTCATTTGCATAACAAAGGGAACCACTAATAACAAGGACGGTATTATATATCCTTATATGGATATTCTGTATAATCATCTTTTTTAAAAAGAAGCACGTTAATTTCCCCTTGCTTCCATATTTTCATTATTATTGTACAAATGTCCTTGTCATCTTTGTTCATTTCCTGTTACATTCCATGCCTTGCTTGTTTATATTTCTTAAACCTCCATGTGTTTATTTCCCTCATGATCATGTCAGTTTCGATTATGGTGCTGCAGATGTGTGTATAGTGCACTGTGCTGTGTAAATTCTGTGTATATAATTCGGCCAAAATCATTTGTCAGGATATTCTTTGAAATTGTGATACCTTAGAACATTGTAATAGCTCATTAGTAGCAAAAGCTATGTAGGAAATCCTGAAATTTGTGATTATGGTTATCACAAATATATAAAACTGTCCATTAAAAAGTAATAATAAGTTATGTAACAACAATTCAGATATATTTTACGAGGTAGCATTCATCAGAAATACTAATTACATAATGCATCCACATGCATTTTAAATTATTATTCATCTTTAATACAATGTGGAATTTAATTAAATGTTATTAATCATTTTGGAGAAAATTAACCTAACATGTTGAATGCATTATATTGAGAGGAAATGTACTGTATCTATAATTGTCTTGTATAACATCAATACAAATTGGACACTATGTTTCATACGCTTAGAGGGTTTCGTGTAGAAAAAAAACTCATTAAGTAAATGTCGGATATAGGATTTATCTGATCAGACAAGCTCCATCTTGATTTCAGAAAAAAATACGTTGGGAGTAAGAACGGAAGAGGCTGTTATTGGTTATCGTGGTATCGTGCAGGTGACTTCGGCGACATTGTGGAGCCCGTTGTCGACTTTTTGTACGTAATTTGCACCTGATGTTATCAAGGTTTTGTAATAGATATCCAGTTTGGTGCCATACAACCCATGCCAGTATATTGCAATTTTATGGAAATGGTTACATACAAATACCAAAAAAAAAAATCTAAATTATCGTTTTACTGTAATTGATTTGATTATTATTTTTAACCATGCGAAACTATTATTTTTGTATTAGCAATCTGCAATTTTGTGGTTAATTGTATTTGGTTATTTTATATTATCTTTAAAGAAAATAATAATAAAATACAAAAATTATTTTATTTCAATCATAGATTCTAATATAGTGTTCATTTATATACTAGTGCAATTTTTCTATGCATTTCAATGTGTACTATGCTTTACAAAATTTAACAAACTAACTAAAGAAGGATTGTTGCTATTTTTTAATAGTAAATCGAGACTAGTTTTATAGGATCACTGGCATTTATTGCATACTATAGTGGGATAAAATAAGCATAGTGTGTTCAGTTTCGCAAAGAAAATAACATAAAGTTCTTTTGGTCATTATTATTTGTACTTTTTTTACACTGGACAATTACGTTACGTACGAAACTGAGATTGTTAACATTACATGCATGTGCGTTCAACTATTCTCATTTGAGAATTCCATATATTTATCGATGTGATACGCGAGCACACAAGTCCTATTCAGCCAATACTACGTCATGTATGCTCAACTTATTTCAAATATTATTTATTTATTCTGTACCCATGTATTATCTGTCAAAATAATTTATATGACAATGTCTGGTCAAAACATTACGATTTGCAATATAATAAAACAACGTTTAAAGTGTACATGTGTTTGTATTTCATAACTGGTTATCTGTGTGTTATCATGAATACTCATTTTGTTTTATTCCTAGTGTCATAGAAACGTTACATCAACGAATACAAATGTTATTAGGGATATATCAAAACATTTATGATAACTTCTCTTAATGTAAATACTTTAAACACCTTTTTTTATAGTATGCAATCACAGCATAGGCGGTACACGTTCAGTTTGGAAATCGTTCAGTTTATCTTCAGTTCATCTTCTTGACCAAGTATTGTACTGCTGTTAAACAGATCATCTAGAAGTATGTGGACGTACAATGTATAATTATTTATTTTAATTAAACAATAGCATAGTTATTTTATTTTCTTAGCTTCCATGCATTGCTATATTTAAAGCCTACCATATCCCTTTGTTGTTGGAATTTATCTTCACCGTGTTGTATGTTATTTAAGCGCTTCAGAATTATGATCACCTATAAACTCGATCACAACTCCACGTATAAATTGTTTTAACTGGAATCTTCAATACGGAGGAAACGTGCATAGTTTGAAGATGTTCTTCACATTTGAGACAGAAATTCTGCAAGTTTATGTCTGAAATGTACATAGAATCATTATTTCTTCTGAGCGTCTGCAACTTTCACATTACTTTCCGGATAACTGTCTTTATAGATTTAGGAATATGACATTGTCGTGAAGCAAGATTGTATTTAATTACTTCTTCAAATAATACTTTGTCAACTATGTTTATTCCCTGAGTGAAAAACGAGAGGCGTGATAGCCGTACAATATTCCACGTTATGATGTTCGTGAACAATTATTCGCAGTGTAATTAAGTAATTACGAGCATATATGAATATTATCCCGATTATGAATATGAATTATATTCTGACACGTTCAGCGTTAATTCAAATTTTAATTACATGTTCACGTTCAGTTCAACCGGCGAGGACCATTCATTATATGTTTCCCATGTGCATATTCGCACTCTCTTTAACGAATGTGTGATGATTTTCATTTCAAAATAGCGTGGAAAACAGAGGGAAGAGTGTTTTATGTCTGACTCAGAATGGGTGAAAATGGGTACCGGATGAGATAAAAGATTAAAGATGACATTCCTTTCTTTCCCTGTTTAAATTTGCCATGCCAAATTAGCAAGGTATTCGATCACAGTTGGAGTAAATGACTGGTCCCTGCTTGCCGCTAAATACGGGCACTATACTCGCAGCGTATTGACCAGGTCCTGTCTACTTTACAATAAATATTGAATTTCCTAGTCTGGCTAATTTCATAAATCTTTAATTACTTTCGATATTCTGATTATCATATCCTGGAAAAATGTTATATGAAATGGATTCTGTCTTGAATGGTTTGACATCCTAGTACAATAATTGGCACCAAATCAATCATAAGCGAATTAACGATACTGTTCAAGCGCCGTTTATTGGAAGAGTCAATATCTAAACAGTTGATTGGAGGGTTATAGGTCACGTGGTATTGTATTTCAAACATGGCGCCCGAAATCGGCAAGCGTCTTGGGGTCTAGGGGTTATAGGAAAATGAACGTTAATTTTCTCTTAATTGCGGGCCCTATTTCCTCATCACCCGTGGCAACCTGGGCGATTTTCTCCGTGGATGGATCTAAACAAGACGATGGGCGGGTAGATTTTCTTCGATCGACGTTAATCTGGACAAAATATGATAGCCTCAGAAAGAGGTGGAACTATGAGAACAGACGGAGCTAGAATCATTTGTCCAAACCCCGAGTAGTTCTTGGAAGGTCAAGCAATAGAAATTACTGACCATCACTGATGACCACTGATTCACTACGTTAAACAATTTCCAAACAGTGGAGGCAAAACTAGACACATCAAAATAATCTTTTTCAACTAATATAAGATCATGCAACTCCACGTCGATCATATTGAATATTAATTGTAAGTATAATGAGAAATATAATAAGATATGGTGTAAGAAGTAGGTAGGTAAGTATGTCAATTTCAATCTGTATTTACTCTCTTAAAAAGTAAAGTTGTTTTGGAGCTTCATTTTAATAGATTTGCTGTTCATTTGTATTTGGTAACTCATAGTCGCTGACACTAGAACTTACGTACATCCACGTGGTCAAAAGCTAACCACCACTGGTCATTTATAAATCGTTGCCAACAACTTTTCGTGCACTTTCATGACAGTTTATTTGCTGTATGTGTGTGTGTGTGTGTGTGTGTGTGTGTGTGTGTGTGTGTGTGTTTGTGTGTGTGTGTGTGTGTGTGTGTGTGTGTGTGTATGTGCGTGTGTGTGTGTGTGTGTGTGTGTGGTAATATTGAAATACTATATTAGTCCATCTGAATGACGTATTTTCACGCATGTGAAACAAATTCTCCTCTAATTTGCACACTACCCACTAACACCCACTTCAATGGCCATATGTCGCTCCGCACGAGCTTACCACGAAGTACCCAAACTTTAAGAGCCGTCGATAGAACCGTCAATATTGTCCGACCGCTAGTAATCCTACCTGAAGTAGTATCCACTTATCGCGGTACAAGTTGGTTTAACTTTGCCTACACAAATCTGGTAACTGTCCACACGTAACTGAACCCATGTGACCCGAGTACCTAGTACGCTGATTACGACAGTGACCTCTGACCCCAACATGGCAGCCATGTTTCTCTCAGTGCGTGGATTCAGTACTGGTACTAGTGTAAATTGTGACAAGACATTTGTCTAGAATTCCGAAATCATGACATTATATTATTACACGCTTGATATGAATATGTCACATCCCTCTATACATTTTTATGTTTATGGTACTTCGTAGTGCCACGAATATTATGGAAGTACGAGACATGTACAAGTGGCTTCATACGTGAGAAACATACATTATAGTTTGGTATAATTCAAATATTATGCCTAGGGATCATAGGGTTGGTTTTCCTAAACGGGTCATGATGGATTGTACTACGGTTGTGTTTTACACTTATTTAGAAATATGCTAAATATATGAGATAGTAGTAGTAATAGTAGCAGTAGTAGTAGTAGTAGTAGTAGTAATAGTATCAGCAGCAGCGACATCAACAGTAGTAGTAATAGTAGTAGTAGTAGTAGTAGTAGTAGTAGTAGTAATAGTATCAGCAGCAGCGACATCAACAGTAGTAGTAGTAGTAGTAATAGTAGTAGTAGTAGTAGTAGTAGTAGTAGTAATAGTAGACTACTTGTAGAAATAACAGTAGTAGTAGTAGTAGTAGTAGAAGTAGGCAGATAGTAGGCAACAGTAGTAGTAGTAGTTGTTGTTGTAGTGATAGTAGTAGTAGTAGTAGTAGTAGTAGTAGTAGTAATAGTAGTAGTAGTAATTGTAATCGTTGTAAGTCGCAGAACTATAGTTACAGACGACGTGGTAGATCCTGACGACACCGGATGCCTATTAAACAATGACAGATGATGAAGCACAGTAATCAATGGATTGGAAATATCGTGTCCAGATTTTCCTGAACTGGAAAACCAGCGTTACATTTCACGTTTAATGAGTGCCCTTAATGTGCTGGTTCCCACCTCACGCTCATGCCTCGCCCCGTAGCTAATTCATCATCCATTGTTTTCTTATTCCAACGCATCCAGTTTTTTTGTCAGCCCCAGAATATGAAGTGAAAAACTAGAGAAGCATTTATAACCTGTTCCCATCGTCGCATGGGAGTTATATTTTCCTTGTTTTTGAGTTTGTCTCCAGGTGGTATGGTGTACTTCCGCAAACGTGATGCAGTAATCCATTTATGGGCGTGTGTGTGTGTGTGGTGTGTGTGTGTGTGTGTGTGTGTGTGTGTGTGTGTGTGTGTGTGTGTGTGTGTGTGTGTGT
>JAUTBV010098722.1:0-16376 GCA_032361325.1 Lepetodrilus fucensis
GCATCCTATCAATATCGCGTCAGAAAGGTAACTTTCGCGAACATTGATGCCGGGCCCCCGGGACAGGATTTGAACCCTGGAACCTTTGGCTCCGATGTCCAACATTGTACCACTGCACTACATCCCGCCCCAATTGAGTATGTATCATGTATCTTTATGTACAGGCATGGCAATGTAAGTTGTTATTGTGGTCTTTCAGTTTGGGAACACATGTTACTGCAACTCAGTGTTACAAGCGCTGTACTTCTGTCGCCCATTCCGGGAGAAGGTTCTACAGTTCAAGCAGCATCAGAAGAGCCAGAAGAAGGAGACACTACTCACATGTCTCGCTGACCTCTTCTACAGCATCGCCACCCAGAAGAAGAAAGTCGGAACCATCGCGCCCAAGAAGTTCATAACACGCTTACGGAAAGAAAATGGTAATACAGTAGTTATAAAAAGACTACGGTCGAGATGTGTGTGTGTGTGTGTTGCATTTTTTTTAATTGTTCGATTTTTAATGGGAGGTCATGTTTTTAATGGTAAAAGTTATGAAGAACCTTTGAGTGCTACTACGTCACTATAAATAGCTCTCCGTTGTAAATTTGACTTATTTTTTTTCAAAGCTTGTCAATATTAGAGGCAGTGGTTCCAATGAGATGCGCATATTTGAATTTGTAGGTAGAATAGTAATAATAGTAATTATTTGAACATCTTGTTTATTTTTTATTTTTTCCAGAACAATTTGACAACTACATGCAGCAAGATGCGCATGAGTTCTTGAACTATCTGCTCAACACTGTCGCTGATCTAGTTCAAGGTAAGCACGTAGCCAACTATGCCAACTAATTAATCATTGGTGGTCCAGAGGTAGCGAGTCTGCCTCGTATCCCGGAAGTCCCGGATTTGAGCCTAGCTCATTGCCATCATGTAGCACTTGACCAAAGTGCTTAGATCCACACTACTCCAGTCTCGCTGCGACGTAAAACATTGTTTTTTTCCATTCATTTACCACCCAGCTGCAAATGTGTACCTGGGTGAGATGGAATTGTGTATATTGTCATTCTAGTGCCTGCAATGGCAGCTTTGGTTGTATACTCCCCAGGGAGTTGAGAATACAAAATAAGTGCACATTAATTGATCCATTGCTTGCGGTAAATATAAGTGAAAGTATTGAAAGCGACTATACCCCAATTAAATAAATAATCATAATCATAATGTAATTCTTTGAACATGGATATAATACCTTTTAAGTGGAAATTATTATTATATATTTAATTTGTATTATTATTATTATTAGAATCAAAGCTTATAGTATTCTTGTTTCTCAGCAGCCTGTGAAACATTTTGAATCATTAGAGAATATGCCGTGATGGTTGTTGTTATCTGTTCACCGAAATGTTTTGATCTGTTCTCAGCGGAGAAGCAGGGAAACAAGAACAAGAATAGTATGACGTCGTCCGGAGGAAGCATCGACAACAAGTCCAAACAGGACCCCACGTGGGTCCATGAGATCTTCCAGGGGACGCTGACCAATGAAACCAGGTGTCTCAACTGCGAAACAGTAAGTATTGTGGTGTTGGAGAAATCTTTAGAATTCTAACTTGAATTTTTAAGATTATAGTAGCACGTTGAATTTTTTATATTGTGAAGTGTACAGGTCGACACAATCGTAAATGATGAATTTTGAATTTGTAAATTCGTATTGAGATAATGGACAGAAAACTGTATAGTCATGAAAAATAAGTGACATATTTACAATGGATAAAAATAGCGACTGTATTATGGACCTGATAGCTCAAGATAAAATAACGAAAAGGATATCCTAGCTTGTGGAAATATAGGAATTTGAAAGTATTTACACAATTCTATTTGTTATCATTATGATAACATGCTCAAAGAATGTTATGGTAAATTCAGAGATGAAAATATGTGGTCTGCATCCTGGATTCTGGTTGTTTCAGCTGAAACAATTTACCATTTTTATCCCTATTAATTTATATGCTACTTTTGTTCAGAATTTAAATTGGTTTATTTATCAGTGATATTAGTATACTTTTGAGCATGGATTTGGCGCAATATTAATGTGTATTATTGTTATTTTACCTAGGTAAGCAGTAAGGACGAAGACTTCCTGGATTTGTCGGTGGACGTGGAACAGAATACGTCGATCACCCACTGTCTACGGGGCTTCAGTAACACCGAGACTCTGTGTGCGGAACACAAGTATTACTGTGAGGTGTGCTGTAGTAAGCAGGAAGCGCAGAAACGGTACGTACCATAACTGGGGTGCGTTCAGGCTGCATTACATTTCGCTACATAGTAATATGGAAGCCGTTCAGCCAGCATCAGATCTGTAGTACTATGTAGTACTACTTATCACTACAGCTCCGGACCCTGTGGGATTTGGTAGAAAACCACAAGGCATGAAGCAAATGTACTGCATGCATGCACAAACTGAATTCCTATTATTTTCCTACAAGCGCGTTCAGCCAGCCACTACTTTGTAGAACAGTGGTGTGGTGTAGTGTAGTGAAATGTACAGCAGCCTGAACACACCCCTATGAGAGTGAAATTACATATATTTAATATCTGACACCTGTACATCCAATGTTTAACTCAAAAGTCATATTTAAGAAACCATATTAAATACATCTTAACATTTGGCCCTGATATTACTAACCTTTTGAGTACGATTTCATGTTGTGTAGTTCCTCCTGCCATAAACTAACTCACAAGCCATGATATTAGTGAAAGAATTTTGAAAAGTCCAAAATCAGCAGACTGAATATCTCGAAGGCTTTGGTAAATTCTGTATGATTGATATTGTCTTTTGCTTTCAGGATGCGTGTGAAGAAGTTGCCACAGATTTTAGCTTTACACTTGAAGAGGTTCAAATACATGGAACAATATAACAGATATATCAAAGTTTCTTACCGAGTTGTTTTTCCATTGGAGTTGCGATTATTTAACACGGTATGTCATATTTCTTTTCATAATTCGAAATGTATTTTCTTCCACCAATGAAAAATACCTACAACGTTATGAAAAGCCATCAGACGCATCGCCAGGGTTAAGGGAGTTTTTTTGTTTGTGTCAGTTTAATCTCGTAGTGTGGTGGCCTTTTAACCCTCTCCCTGTTGGATTAGGCACAAGCACTGCTCTTTAGGTCATCTCTGGTTGCCTCCAGCATGGAGAGGGATAATTAATGTTGCTGATCTAATTTAATTCTGACGTTCAGTGAAGAAGCTTTTCACTTTCATGTTTAATTCTGTTTCTTGCAGTCTGACGACGCATGTAACCCTGAACGTATGTATGACCTTGTGGCGGTAGTGGTGCATTGTGGGAGCGGGCCCAATCGGGGTCATTACATCAGCATTGTCAAAAGTCACGGTTTCTGGCTCCTGTTTGATGATGATATCGTTGACGTGAGTATTGATTATTTACAGAAAACTGTCATTTGTGAAGCTGTTTGTTAATTGTTTCTAAATATGGAGATGGCTCTTGTGTTAGTTATTGCGATATCTTGAAATGTGTAGCATAATAGAAAGAATAATAGCAATAATCGTGTAAATAAATGTACATTTTAAATTCTCCATGTTTTGTTTGTACAGTATTTACAAAAAAAAAGAATTGAAAGATTCCCGCTGAGACATAAAACAATGACTCACTCACTTTTTTTCACGTTCTGCTAGTTTATTTTATACTTCTCTGTGATGTCATCATTCACAACACATGCTATTTTATCAATAATCATAAGTAATAGTTCAAAGAATCTTGAAAATGACTCTAAACCTCACTTAATTTATTTTTAGAAAAGTATAATTTCGACATTCTTATGTTTCCAGAAAATTGATGCCAGTCAGATCGAGGAGTTTTACGGAATTCCATCCGACATGCAGAAAAACTCTGAGTCCGGCTACATTCTGTTTTATCAGTCCCGAGAGTAAAGCACAGAAATCCACATATATACAAGCACCTGTATTTAAAGCTGATAGCTGCCTAACTTATCTTGCAATGGGAGGCCAGCTTATTTTAATCCTGTGATCATTTCCTCACCTACATCGCAGAAACTCCCATCTTTCACCACACCCCTCCCATCCCCCTCCCCTTATCCCGGCCTCACAACACGCAGGTATAAGCCCTTTGTGCAGATATAAGCCCATCCGGCTGGGGACAAATTGTGAATGATGGCAGGATTCGGCAACAGTGCTGACTTTTTATGGTGACCTTGACATTCAAGTCCAAAGGGAGGTAACTGTTGATTGACAGGCACTGATGGATCGGCTGCGAGTATTGTATCCCATATAGAAGATTTTTGTTTGAACGTGGCATAGAAACAATATAGCGCCCGTGTTCCGCGAGTTCGGAAGTTGAGACACGAACTGCTCAAAGATCTGTGAACACTTTTTTCTTGTTGTGATTGGTCACTGTTGAGTGCAATATGTATCTTGTCAGTCTGTGTGCGTGTGCGTAATTATTTGTGTGTGATCACTGTACATAATGCTGAATCACATGAACTCTGACCCTGTGTTGACACAATGAACTCTTGACCTTTTTGTGTGGACATGATGAACTCTTGACCTTGACCTGCAGGCATCCTCTGGACATTTGAACAGCAAGAACAGTAACTCTTCATCACTTTGGACCCAATGCGTGAAACCCTTCAATTTAAAGCAGTAGTAACCAAGAACATAAAATATTTCAATTATTTCAGATTCAAGACACTAAATATTTATGTTCACTACTAAATTTGGTGATTATGAAAATCTCGACTGAAATTTTGGGAATTAATATTTATAGGAGATAAAGGAGAATTTATAGGAGATTGTATTACTTTAGTAGTAACTGCTATATTAGTGTTTTTTGTTTTTTTAATTTTTAGAAATTCAATAGATTTACAACCTTGTTTTGTTTATTAATTAGTATTTTTTTTTTAATTGAAACCACTCGAGGTATACTTCCTAGGAGGTAGACACAGTCATATTTTTCATTGCTGTCAGCGATAAATCACATTATAAGATGGCGCATATATAATAGTATATATAGTCTACCGTATATAAATATTTTTGTACAGGGTATTCATTATCTTGAGACAATATCTGATAATTTGAGATAAGTCAGATTTAATTATCATGCTTCATAGAACTATAGGTTATATGTGTTGCTGTTTTTATCAAATTGTATCAATGTATTCATGGCTGTGAGTAAGAATGATTGAATTGAAAAAGAAAAAATGCATTAATTTTCTTTATGCAAAGAGTAACAAGGTTATAAAGTGTAGATTTATTGATAGTATAGCCAACTTAGATGCATATTAATATTGTTGAGCTAGCCTGAGTGGTACGAAGATCTCGCAATTCCATTTGCATAATGTAATTGTGTGCTTGGTACCTTTTGTTAAGCTCTCGTATGTACTAAGACAATTCTGCTCTAGTAGTGATCATTGAGAGGTGGATACAAGAGCTATGTGGTCTCTTTGTGGATACAAGAGCTCTGTGGTCTCTTTGTGGATACAATAGTTCTATGGTATTTTAGTGGATGCAAGAGCTTTGTGGTCTCTTAGCGGATGCAAGAGGTCTATGATCTCTTAGTGGATGCAAGAGCTGTGTGGTCTCTTAACGGATGCAAGAGCTTTGTGGTCTCTTAGCAGATACAAGAGCTATATTGCCTGTTAGTGAATACAAGAGCTCTATGGTCTCATAAAGGATACAAGAGCTCTATTGCCTGTTAGTAGATACAAGAGCTCTATTGCCTATTAGTAGATACAAGAGCTCTATGGTCTCCTAGTGGATACAAGAGCTCTATGGTATCTAAATGGATACAAGAGCTCTATGGTGTCTTAGTGGATACAAGAGCTCTATGGTCTCTTAGTGGATACAAGAGCTTCATGAAAGTGTTGTCTTCACTGTTGCTGTGAAATAAAATCCTGTCAGAAGCGTGGCAAGACACGCATGTTTTCGGTTGGTCCTAGATATGTTTAATTTGGTTGATTAATACTTGCAAGTATGTTTGCCTGCATGTTGCTTGGATGACCACACACACACAACTATATATACAAATTCAAAGCTGCTCGACCTCCCAATAATACGTCTTATCATGTGTGGTACAAATTGTAATGGTATTCCATGGGATATATACTTGTATCATGTGGGTTAAATACTTGTAACTTGTACCCTGTGGGTTAACTCCTGCTATCTTGTGTATTATCTACTGGCATTTTGTGGGTTAACTACCGGTACTATGATAAGGGTGTGTCAAAATTGGAATGGGTCAAAGTTGCACAGATGTTGTTTTTTTAGAATGTTTTTAAAAATAGAACAATTTTGTTACCGTGGTCACAGGGATGCACATATCCCGAGTGAAGATGAAATCTGTTGTGGTCATTGCATGTATTGTTTAACTGGTTGTGCCATACTTGTTAGATGATGTCCATACGATTACAAATGCTACCATTGTGTATCATGTTTGTAAAGTTAAAAAGTCATTGATGTTTCATGATATTGTTAATTGTTGAATGATGTCCTTATTCATTTTGTCGTGGATCAGATGCG
Source organism: Lepetodrilus fucensis (assembly GCA_032361325.1). Classification (NCBI taxonomy): domain Eukaryota; kingdom Metazoa; phylum Mollusca; class Gastropoda; order Lepetellida; family Lepetodrilidae; genus Lepetodrilus; species Lepetodrilus fucensis. The sequence goes on from JAUTBV010098722.1 coordinate 6,534, forward strand.
AGTGTTCAGATTTGATGCGTACACATGCATGTATATTTCAATACATTATTATTCCTACATTACTTTAACACTAAATAACTATCGTTGCACCGGTTATTATGAACATTGTTAATGTATTTGGGTGAAAGTTTCCCGCTGCAATATTAACGTAGCGCAATAAATCACTCTGTCACTTCCATGAATTAATCGAAGCTGTGTTTCACAGGGCACGTTTGATTGCCACCAGTGAGGAAAGGGTTAAATATGATTATTGTTTATTTATTCTTATCCTAGGATGGAAATCTCCTACACTACAAAGCGTCATAACTCTAACCCTCTCCCTGCTGAAGGAAACCGGACAACCTTAAAGTGCAGTGCCTGTGCCTAATCCAGCAGGGAGAGGTTTAAGGCAACCTTAAGTAATGATGTGGTCTATGGCTAAAGTCAGAGTTATGGTTGCCTTATCTCATTTCATACTGGAGGGCCCAGAATATTAACGATATTTATACTTCTTTAATAATCAGCATTTTCATATTTTCCTGTACAACTTGTGACAGTGTGGCAGATTAAGAAAACAAAACAATCTGGGTATCGTTTCACAAAGCTTTTAAGTTTCATTTCCACTAACAGACCATAATGCTCTCGGTGGATATGAGAGCTTCGTGAAAGGGGGCCCTTTTATAGAGATGTGTATTTGTTCTGTGTGTGTTTGAGCTGAGATGTTGTGACGTCTTGAGTCGTGCTACTGCTGTAATTATTGTTCTCTAAGCTAACAAAGTCAGTCATTAACCTATTTTAATTCCTACCATAGGGGTGCATAAGGGTACCTGCTATGTTAACCCTCTCCCTGCTGGATTAGGCAGTCATTGCTCTTTTAGGGCATCTCCGGTTGCTTTCAGTATGGAGAGGGTTAAAATAGTTTTGAATGCAGGAGAAGGGTGGGAACTTATTTTTGAAATCCTTAAAATATCCATCTTTCACAACTTTGTACATCATTGTCCATCATTCTTCGATAAACTAGGCAAAAGAAAATGTATGAAAGGTTATATAATTGTGTATGAAAAATGTTCTGGTCCATTTAGCGTTTGCAATGTGAATATATATTTCAAACAAATATTTGTAATTGGTAAGAGAAATATGGCACAGAAAAACATTTGTAAGTTGTGTACGGTACTTGACATTCTGAATGGCATGAATGAGTGCTGGTAGAATACTTTACTAAGCAGAGTTATAATGTCATGTGTGTCTCCCAACAACTAATGGGTTAACTGTTAGTCATAATCCCCTATAGAATTGTTAACTTAAACAAACCTTGAAAATTAATTATTATATTATTTTATCAAAGATTAACGAATGATCGATTATTGAGATGATTGAAAGATACTCTGTTCAGATTTTGTCGACAAACTGAAACATGTCTCTCTCTCTCTCTCTCTCTCTCTCTCTCTCTCTCTCTCTCATCCACCCCCACACTGTTTCCACCCCCAGCCCTAGAGTAAGGGATAAGACATGGTATGATTGACTGACGAATGCAAGCTGTGAACATGATAATAATAACCTGTGTACGTGTGGCAAATATATTTACCACATAATCGTGATGTTGATATGAAGATGTAGAACAATTTTTAGGAGTAAATTATTTATTGTACAGTATTGCCACTGAGGCAGAAAGTTGTTTATCTTCACTGTATATATGTTGATAGCGTCACATCTGTAGTCATCTTAACTAGACAGGGGTGTTTTCTATGCTAACATTATAGCAGCCACCTAACATATTATCCACAAGCATTCTTATACAGTGGTCACAAACATTCTCGCAGCAATGTTAAACTCCATATTCACTCACTCACTCACTTATACAGAAATTATTACCTCCCAATGTTCAAAAGAGCAGTTGAAATTATTAAGATTAAAATAAGAATTAATTTTTTAATATGGTAATTTACCTTTCACTTCGCAAGTATGTACTCAAACTAAAATGTTATGTATAATGTATGTACATGCCCTGTATAATTGCAAGTTTTCTTCCAACCATAAGCAGGCCCTAGATCTAGTATTATAGCTCTGATTGAAATTTAATATTGACTTCATTCTATTGTACATTTCGGCACATATGGGTGAACAATTCCCGCTGTGACGCAAACCAATAATTAACTCACTCACTATTGAGGCCTTGCATGGAACAATTGTTTGGGTGGCAGAAAACAATCTGGTGACGTTGAGCAACGGCGGAAAATCCCATTGTTTTGCACCCACAATGCTATGTAACATATTGAGTGACGTCGCATGCAAGGCCTCAATTGTACATTGTGCTACCTAATCCAATGGTTGGTATGTGTAAGTATTGCAAATGGCCCTGTCTGTAGAAGATGTTACCAAGCTTATGAGTATATTTACTCTTTGGAGAAGTACAACATACAATGTGCACTCACTACTCAAACACAATAGCAACACTAGAGTGTAACGATAAATATATCATGAAGATTTTTCTTTCTTTCTTTTAATCAGTTTTATCTTCAATTTAGTTCCTGCATACTTTATAGATTATTAGACATTGTTGTTAAAAAAAATTATTGGGATTATAATATATACTAGTATGCCATATTTGACCTACGGTTACTTGAAATTAAATATTTTTTATTTAAAAAAATATATATCTTAATAAATTTCTGCTAATGTCCAACACCAAAATTTAAGGACATCCAGTTAACCTTGTATTTAAAAGAAATAACTAATAATATGGAATCATTAATTAAAAAGCTAACTGAGGCTGGTTCCTCACGGAATGCCCTGCACTTTATCAACTTGTAAGTCTATAGGCCATTTCTCATGCACTGGCTCGTCGCAAATTGGTGAAAGATTCCTGCAGCGATGTTAAACTCCATATTCACTCACTCACTCATGAACTGGGAACCCTTCATGGGAACCAGTCAAAACTACAAACAGGATTTGTCAAGAAGCCATCGATTGGCTGTTTATTACAATATCCTGATTGGCTGTTTACACAATAGCTTTAAATGTTGGTGTTTGCATTACAGAAATGAATAAGATTTAGTTTAATCAAATTGCATCATGCTCCAATTAATTTGAAATATCAGCGAGCTGGAACTTTTTTGAAACGGTTGTTATTTTAGAAATTAAGATTTAAATACAATTTAAAAAAATTAAAAAACTAACCTTTATTGATCCAAAGGTTTTTTTATAACAAATAAATAAAAGTATACAAATAAATAAAATAAGTTTTTTTTATTTATATTTTGTATATGCTATAAACTATTTATTATCAGAAATGGGTCAAATATGGCATTCTACGATTTGTTACGAGCTTATACTTATTTTACATTTTTTTCCTCTCTTCAGATTGTTACCGTACCTTACAAGCTTTAATGAATTTCATTGTGTACTGTGTATGCTAATGCTTATCCTTGTCATGAGAGGTTATTCAGCGTCTATAAAAATGTTATTTCACCTGCTTGTCTTTTCTTTATACGAGACCAGTATCCTATATTGTTCGACTCCTGACCCCGCGAATACGAAACATTATTGAGTACGATAGTATGCTCTATATAAAATTTTACCGTGAGCATGAAATCATATTCTAACATAGTTCTGTTTGAGAACAATGGAAAAAAGTGTGCTTTATTCTATGGTAAATTAAGTTGGTAAACTGCCAATTACGTTACGTATCCTTACTACAAACACTGCGACTAGCTTTTACGCGACGTCACAGTGGCGTGACATCATGTCTGGCGAAACTCCCAGTTGTTGGAACAGCCAGTTAACAAGCCCAGTTTATGTATTCGTATACGGACAGTTGATGCATCTAATTTTTGTTTTTTCAACACATATGTGCTATGTAGTCCTCGTACTTTAACTATAAAGTATAATAGTTCAGGGCAAAACTATACTTTAATACAGTATATAGGGGTAGACCGTACTCTATCCCTTAACTCAAAAGGTTTCGTCATCTGCTGTGTACAAAAAGATGTTCACCTGTTAGTGTTTGGTGTACAGCATTAAATGGACAGTGGCCAATTTTCTGAAACTTGTATACGTAACGACATCGCTAAGCTTGTGGGGGATCATCAAATTACCCTCCATGAAGTGTCAACAATGTCACCACGTATACAATAGCTTCAGGAATATGCACCCTGGTCAGCTGGAGTGGGTTCTGCATTTCCAGGTAGTCATCCCTGTTCTAACTGAAACAGGATATTCCGTGATCTAACAAAACCATCCGGTGGAAATCCTGACTTAGTACAAGGCAGGTGCATGTATGTGCATAGCCATAGAAACATGCCAGCCACGATATGGGTGAAAGAATCTTGAATGCAGATCGAAACTCCCAATTGAACCAACCAACTTTTCCTCCTAAAATTAGAGGATTCTATGAAATGGTTGATATTCCAGATATATCGGGTGGTAGCGCAATGGTAGAATGTTTGGATTTCATTCTGTGGAAAGAGGGCCTGATAGGCCATGCCAACGCGGCACCACTCGAGTGTTCTTGTTTTCGGTGCAAATGTGAAAGGAGTAAACTCACAGGTGCCCAAAACAAATGGCGTTCATTTCGTCATCTTTGGGCAATGGGCACAACATTTCACAATTTATTAGAAATAAGGAAATTCGAAGAATTAATTTAAACATTTATTCAATCAATCACCTGAGCATTCACCAAAACATCCATCATGAACAAGAAGGCACGTCACGAACCATGTACATTTTTCTTAGACATGCTTTACAGTATACAGCAAATATATAGATATCACGAAAAAACAACAAGTCTTTTAACCTCTGTCTAGCTGTAGGCAACTCAGATGCCACCTCTTGCAAAATACAAAATGATCTGAATTAATTGTGGGGAAACAACATGCATGTAGTACATGTTATGATATCAGTAGACCATGTATTATGTGATAAGTAGTTGTGAGGGAGATAGTAGAAGGGAGGAATGTAAGATGGCAACTGATTAATATAAGAAGAGCCTTTATGTTTTTCCTTTTCAACCTGCACACTGACACATTTATTTCCCTAAACTGTAGACCAACGTCAGCGTAGTGCCATGATATACAGGAACTATTTGCATGAAATAGGAACAACTAATGATTGATACGGTAATGTATCGATGAAATCAATAAATATGCAAGAACAACTTTCAACATAAATTTCTTTGACAGCGAAAAAAACAAACTACTTTTGATGCATCAACATATTTACATAGCCTGTCATCACATTGTACTGAATGCTGTTGAAAGTGTCCTAGATATATGAAAAACAAATGAATTCCAAGTCGTACAATACATACACTCATTAAAAATTATAAAAATAAAGATCATGAAAAGATGGTGTCTTTCAAATTCATGAGAAAATACTATCATCGCAGTATTTGACATGCAATCATGTGTAAATACTAAGCAGTCCTGTTGTATTCCTAATGTAATACATCTCGGAGGCGAGCAAGTGAGCTAATTCTGTTTACGTCTCGGCAGGAACTTTTCACCCATTCATGACGATATCTCTCATGAAATTTACGTTACTGGCAAGCAGTGGAAATAAAAAAAATTAAGGTACCTTGATTGATTTAGTGCTCTATGTCGCAGGTGGGACTATTTCAGCCATGCGCTACGACTTGGATGTACAAAAGCGATGATATGTATGCCATGTGATTGAATGTTAGCTGAAATCACCATCATCATCATCAGTATCTCTTAACAGAATGCCTTAACCATATCCCTGCTGAATAAAATCAAAGTGTTCTATTTCTGCATGTGATCGGGCAACTTAAGTCACCTTCAGCAGGGAGATGGTTAATGATGTCAGTATTTCACCAATGAAATGTTGAGCAATGAGACAGTTTTGATGAAGACATTATATAATGCTGACTTTCAACATTTATTTCTGTCATGGAAGTGTATAGTTGAACTGAAGAATCAAATCTGATATTAGGCCCCCACTAATGATTGTAACTAAAACTTTGCTTTAGAACCATTGGAGTGAATATAGAGTTTAACGTCGCTACGGGAATCTTTCACACATTTGCGACGAAGAACCATTGGAAACTTACTAAAGAATCAAATAAATAATGGGTACTATTATAAAAATATTTTACCACAGTTTCAAAGATAATGCATCCCTTGCCTAACTTTGCATCACAATAGGAGGCATGATTGTTGCAGGATAAAACTGAATCAACTACTTACAGAATTAAGTTTGTGTGCTACGAAGTTTGAAGGTCTGCAGTGAAGCAGCTGGACGGCTACATTACAGTCACTACGATACCTAACCTGGAATAGACAGAACAAAAAATATAATAACAGCAGATAGACAGATAACAAAAAACAAACTTAGAACAAATGGTCGCATTCATACATTCTGAAAATAACGAAAAGTTGAGAGAGATAAAAGGGTCAAGAATGTTAACATTTTAGTAGCACACTTACGTTTTCCTCTTCTAATTCGCATATCGCGACCTTGGCATCCACAAGCTTTGAGGTCAAGGCTGCAATCTCTCTTTGAAGTGATATCTTCTCACCTTCAAACTTGTTCACCTGTAGATGTACGTAAATACTGAAATATATTTCATGCCTATAACTTTGTCAATAATTGCATAATAAATCCATTATAAAATGTTATCTTACTAGTTAGAATCGATTTTGCCAATATTATCATAAATGTTATCAACCATCATTCCTGTCGTCTGCACAATTCAGTGGTAAAATCATGTCAAGTGTCAATCATGTCAAGTGTAATTTTTGTTAAATTATTTTATTTTTGGGTTAAGAGGAATGGGTTATTCTCTAATTTACATTGTGCTGTGACACTGACAGTATTAGTTTGAGAATATGTTTGACATGCGAAGTGCTTCCTAGCTATAAAGTCCACTCACCACTTTCAGAAGCTTGTCCTCCAGATGGTGGTTCACCTTCTGCATTCTCTTGTGACTGTCCAGTACCCTGTGTCAATAGAGCCATCACATGTATGTTAATACACAAGCACATGTGGCATGATTTAGATTAGCCATAGTCTCAGTGGGTCAAAGTCAATCATTTTAAGTTTAGGACAAGAGGAGACCCACAAACATCTGTAGCTCTGAACATTGGTACCGGCAGACCAGAGGACAGACAATTGCGTTGCCACAGCACAGACAGCGTGTCACATCATGATGCAATCACATAGGTAACTTTCTTGAATGTTGATCCCAGAGCAGGATTTGAACTCAGGACCTTTAGCTCCAAAGTCCAAACATTCTACCACTACATTAACATTCATGATTAAATAGCAAAGGTAACTTTCTCAAACATTGATTTTGGGGGCTCCGGGACGGGATCTGAAGCCTGCCCTTCTGTATGATGTAACACACCACACATGCACACACACACAAACACACACACACACATAAACACACACACACACCACACACACACATAAACACACACAAACACTCACAAGGTAACTTTCTCAAACATTGATTTTGGGGGCTCCAGGACGGGATCTGAAGCCTGCCCTTCTGTATGATGTAACACACCACACATGCACGCACACCCACACACACACCCACACATAAAAAAACACACACACACACACACATAAACACACAACACATACACACACACACACACACTCACCTGTCATATCTGTCCCTGAGTCTGGCAAAGTCCTCCCTCAACTTGAGCACCTCGTACTCAGCCAGCTGCTTGCTGTGGATGAGCTCATGCTCAATACCGGACATGTGTGAGTTGCTCCTGTTCAGCTGACACTGCAACTCCTCTATCTGCTGGTGCAGGTCCAGACTGCAAGCAAGTCAAAAACAGTTGCAATTGTTGAGAAATCAGAAACAATATACTTTAGTGAGCTCCTGCTTATGGTAGACCATTTGAATGGATTCCTTGTCCTTTAAAATGTAAGTTTAGCCACAGAAAGCAGTGTCATGATGACATATAAGCCAAGAAATTGGGAAAATTGGGGGAATTTTGTAGATCCAAGATGGCCACCATGATGACCTTGAAAAAATTGTAAACGTTTGTTTGGGGGTTCAGTACATACTAAAGTTTTCCAAAATATATAGGTTTCCTAATTTCCAAACCTTTTTTAACAAAACTCTATTTTTTTAAATAAGGAACTGGACTATGTTCATGAAAATTACCTTTCCGATGCAATATTGATAGGATGCGCTGTCTGTATAGTGGCAATGCAGTTATTCATACGCAAATGTGTGCATATGAACGGGGCTTAAGTTTATTGAGTATGATTTCATGCTCAACTAAATGTTTTGTTTACAAATCTCCATCAATCTATACAAAATTTGAGCTAGAGCATGAAATCACTCTCTCAAGGCCAGAACAGCCCATAGATGTTCCCAGAGTTGTTGCCTTGAGAAAGGGGTGTGCACTGCACATGCTAGTGTACTATACACAGAAAAATATGTTGTTGGTTTAATATTTTCAATGTCAGAGATTACAAAGTGTTATTTAAAAGTATGGGTTTTTTTAAAATCCAGTCGAAATACTGATTTTTTTCCCCTGGACATTACAGAATCAATGTAGGGTAGGAACAACATTACCAGGTTTTTAAATATATTTGTAATTAAACAAACGGACGGTGCAGTAAGACTAGAGCGCAACATGTTCCCATTCAAATCAATACAAGTTCTACATGCTTTTCCAGATTCCTCCATGTCTGCTTATTGAACATTCGCCATATTGAATTATGACAGTGTTATCAATGATAGCCACATGCTGATCACAAATCACATGCTGGCAATCATAGCAGAGATCTTGTAACATGCAGCAATGGGTCCCATTCCACAAAATGATTGTAACATTATGAAAGTTGTAATTCCTATAAAGTGACACAGAGTTGCTAAGGAGTTATGACTCTCATACTCAGGAGTCATAGTGCTATATTGTTTCTTAGGAATGGGGACCTAGTCGATAAATCAAGACGAGCAACAGATGAAGGGGAAACCATGATATCCAGGTAAACATACAAGCTGTTCATCACAGCATGAATCAATACTGGCTGCCTTATCAAATAAAGCATGCCATTTATTAGTGTTACAAGTACTTGTGTAGTACCATATCCTTGTGAAAATGTCCAATTGTATGTTATTTTTTTTTCAAATTGTGATAGAACTAGGAAAAAACAAACATTTATGACACCATTTTTTTGCTTAAGATTACATTAAATAAATCAAGTGTTTTTCCTATACATTTAATTATAGACTTGAATATGTTTGTTTCCACATGTCACCATGTTCCAATAGTAAGCAAGCACTTTTTGAGTTTTTCCTGATAACCTTTCTTAGCCAATCAGATCATTTCTCATCAAATCTTATTTGCGCTTTTGATTGATGCACAACAATCAATCTTACAGACCAGTACCAGTTCATAATGTAAAGTTGCAGTGTGTTAGTGAAAATAAATCTTATTTGATTGGCTATATCTAAATAGCTTCCTATTGGCTCACAGAAACTTCTATGGGAAAAAGTGCCCAAAGGGATTTCTTTGGATCCTAAATTTGGAGAAGAGCGGAAATGAACTAAGATTACAATTATTATTTGGTCGATGTTTCTCTCACTAGTGTATCCAGATTAATAGGTGGCATGTATCTATGACGATATTCCCTGCCATGCTAACTTTTACTAGAGGTTGGTGATATAAATGAATCCTAATCGTGTGGCCTTAACCATAGTGGAAAACTTTCAAAATTATACTGGTTAGCGATAGATTTTCATGTGACATGAGGGGCGGGATGTAGCGCAGTGGTAGAGTGTTGGACTTCGGAGCCAAAGGGCCCGGCATCAATGTTCGCGAAAGTTACCTTTCTGACGCGATATTGATAGGATGCACTGACTGTAGAGTGGCA
>JAUTBV010098733.1:0-16372 GCA_032361325.1 Lepetodrilus fucensis
TAGTCAATGCTGATTCTCTATAGTCAATGCTGATTCTCTATAGTCAATGCTGATTCTCTATAGTCAATGCTGATTCTCTATAGTCAATGCTGATTCTCTATAGTCAATGCTGATTCTCTATAGTCAATGCTGATTCTCTATAGTCAATGCTGATTCTCTATAGTCAATGCTGATTCTAAATGGTTTGTTGTCTTCCACTGACAACAGAGTTCTGTAATGTTCGGTCAACACTGTGTCTTAGAATAGTAGCAAAACTTTATTATTAGCCTACGAAACAGTCAATAGCTTTCAAACTGATTGAGAATTGAAAGCTTAGAAATGTGTGATCTATTTAACACTGTAGAAAGTGTTTAAAAAGTGCAATATCTTTGCAATGAACATTTCGATCAAGTACTGAATCATGTATATCTGTCCATGCATTCATATGATTTTACCTGGGTCCATAATTGATGTGCACAAATATTCCTACAAACCGTTAATTGACAAAAGATTCTAGACGTTCTAGAAATTTCAGTTAGCATGCTAAATATAAACCTAAATGGTGCAATTATTTCTAATTAATTTCTAATTAATTCTTTCCACTCTGTATACAGTAGGACACACCATCAAGTAATAGACAAGTACGGCGAGTTTTTGTGGCTTCACTTTCCAACCATTCAGTTCTCCATATTCTGTTTCAGGTTCTGAGGCCAAAACGTGACTGCTTGAGCCAGGACACTACACTCTAGTTATCTCCCTTTGTGACCTAGATGACGACCTACAACATGGCGGACTCGACAGGGAGTCCCATGCACATATCGCTGTCGTCGTACAGTCCTCTGACGACGACCATGTCCAACCTGACCATCAACATACCGGACAACTCCAACGACATCGTCTGCAACATCAGCTTCATCCCCGGCGTGGTCAGCGCGTCGACGGCAATGGGACTGCAGGCGTTCAACAAAATGTACGGCCAGTACCACGGCTACATCAGTGCCATCGTGTGCTTCTTTGGGATGATGGCAAACATCGCCAATATCATTGTGTTGACTCGGAAAAACATGATCTCATCAACGAACACGATTCTCATGTGGCTTGCCGTGGCCGATCTGCTGACCATGATGAGTTACTTCCCCTTCGCCATACACTTCTACATCCTGAGAGACCCGTCATTGTCAATATTCTCTACTCACTACTATGGCTGGATTATGTTTCTGATGTTCCATGCCAGTTTCAGCATTGTGTGTCACACGGTGGCTATATGGCTGACAATTGCGCTGGCTATATTTAGATACATTTACATATGTATGCCTGCGCGGGGATCCGTATACTGTAGTCTACACCGAGCGAAAATGACGATATTCTTCGTGTATTTACTAACGTTTCTCATCTGTATTCCAAATTATTTCCTGAATCGAATAGGCAGTCAGTCCGTGGCCAACAGCACGGTGAACATCAGCAGCACCAGCCAGATGAAGATGGTGTACAACCCTATCATGTGGATCAACTCTGATCTGGCCAAAGTGCTGCGCCAGGTCAACAACTGGATCCAAGCCATCTTCATCAAGCTGATCCCGTGCGTCATGCTCATGACCTTGACAATCCTGCTCGTGCACGCCATGCACAAGGCATACAGGAAGCGAATGAAGCTCAAGTCTCAAGGTCGCAAGGCGGAGTCCGACCGCCACGGCGAGCACAATCGCACGACGGGGATGTTGCTGGCGGTGGTGGGGCTGTTCATGATCACGGAGCTGCCACAGGGACTGCTGACTCTGATGAACATCTTCATCCCGTGCTTCCAGGAGCTGGTGTACAACAACCTAGGGGACCTCCTGGATATCATGGCCCTTCTTAACAACTCCATCAACTTCGTCCTGTACTGCACCATGAGCAAGCAGTTCCGCGACACCTTCGTGAAAGTCTTCTGCAAGTTCTGCACCAAGCACAAGCCGGGCTGGCTCAAGCTGCAGGTAGTGGCGTCCAAGAACGGAACCTGCAGCACCGGGGGAGACAACACCAACCACACCCACGTCTAATGAACAGTCAGGCTTAGTTCCAGCTCTTCATCTACCAGAGTTCTGAGGTCACATGTGTCCTGTCCAGTGTTATACCAGTTCCCATAGGTGAGGTCATAATTCACATCCAGGTTTCTGGGTGCAGATCTCAAGACCTCTTGGACCGACCACTGATCTCACTTTGAGATCCGTCTGCGTGGATCCTGGACCCGTGGATTCCTCGTTTATCAAAGCAATCACCAGATGGCCATGAAGTAAAGCAATCAATACTCATAGTGGCTTTTGATTTAAATGCCAAATGATGAATATGAATGGAAGATTGTGAATGTTATTGCAGTGAATTTGATGCCAAGCTTCTACTCGGGCAAGTATTTATAGAAGTTATCACTGACAAAGCACTGACAAAGATGGTATTTAAAGATGTGCAAAACTGCAAATGAATCAGATGTGGATAATGCTTTTTTTTTGGTGAGCAGACAAAATAGAACAATTTGACTGTTTTATCTTCAAGAGTTACTTGGGAGAAACACCTGCGTCCACCAGGTGTCAGATGTTGACATTAGTCAGCAGTGACCCTTGACCTTACCATGTGATGCATGGCGAGAACATATGGAGAAAGTCTTTGTACAATATGTTGCCTTCAGGCTTTCTTCCCATCGTTCCACACCACTGGAGGTTTGGAATTAGCATGGCCTTCATTCCATTGAGACAATGTTGTATAGGACATCATCCAAGTTGTCATCATCTACATCATCATTCAATGTTGTCATGTGTCAGTTATCACCCACTGTGACGTCTCATCTCATATGTTGTCATCAACCGTCATGCGTCATCAACCAGTATCATATGTCACCATTGAACAGTATCATGTGCCATCATTGACCACTATCATATGTCGCCATGGGACGGTCATGTACTGCCATTGGCCAGCGTCGTCATCGACCAGTGTCATGCGTCGTCATTTGACAGTGTCGACCTCGCAAACCTCATCACATCATGTGCTCCTACAGATTGGGCAGGTCTTCGACGCAGTGTCTCTATGGTAGCTGTTGCCATGGATACTACGCGACCCCTTCTGTGGTCGAAGGCAGACACTTCCTGTAGGAGCACCGGTGTGAATGCTGTCGTCGCCGTCATTGCTGTAGTCGCTGTCGTCAGAATAAGTGGAGCGTGTCGTCGCTGGAATCAGCGGAGCGTGTCATCGCTGTGTTTCTACATGCAGACTGATGCTCTTTGACGCCCTTGAGTCCATTCTAGCAATAGCGCTGACACCAGCTGACACAGCACTCGCACGACACTCACACGTGTTGAAATAATGGAAAAGACTAACATGGAATGAATATTTTATAGTATATTTTATTTTGTGTGTGTAGAGAAATGACTATGAAATGTGTTGATGACAAGGCTGGGTGTTCAGAGCTTAGCAGTTCGAGACATCACAGGTTCGCTCGTGAATAATTATTCCATTTGTAAATTGAGCTTTGGTTAAATTTGACACGCATTTCTAAATTCCCTCCAATTGTTGAGCTTGAGATAACGACGATTGTTGATGAATTATTAATAGCACAGTTGTGTACATATTAGATTTCTAGAGTACTATAGACGAGAGTGGTTGAAGACGCACAGAGATCAGTCTAAGATAATCGTGAGCTTTGTCGCGGTCGTAGTGACCCTAGCGACCCTCGCATTATGTCGGCACCGAGGGTTTAGATCCGACTACGTACATGGAGGTGTCCTCTTAGAAACAACATAAATAGAGATTATTACCCGAGTGTCTTTAGATACCGTCAGTAGCCTACATTTGGGATAAGCATTGTATTATGTGAGCCTTTGGCGAGCATAATACATAGTGCATATCCCAAAATCAGGATACTGACGGTATCTAAAGACATAAGGGTAATAATCTCTTTATCATGCAAGTGTTAATAGTGGAGAATGTCTGCTGCAGAATGAAAGAACATCGACCACAGCTAAGTCAAAAGCCGACGTCATCGATGTGTGACGTCACATGTTGTTTGTGTTTCTTGTGTGACGTCGCAGATGATCAAACACCCACGCCCAACAGATAAACTCTGACTGATATCGAAAATATCTGTATACTGAATCTCGGCTCATTGCATGACAAATACATGTACCAGTGCTAGTGAGGGCTTTAAACTCTGGGAGTCGCTGTGCCCTCTGAGCTCTATCTGGGAGAGCTTTATAATGGTCACAAATATATAGTTTTATTCAGAAATATATATTTCAATTGCCAGTATTCCGAATAATTATTGCTCTAAAAGAGTGATTTTATGAATCTTCCTTCATTGAAGCGCAATAAAAGCAAACTATTAGCTTATTTTTCATACAAATACAAATGTACTATATGTATATTTAAAGAACATTTATACACACTTTAAACTTATACACAAACCTATACAATAAACTTTCTTTTCTTATGCTTGACAAATATAATGCATAAATATTACTCCAATATTATGTTCAGAAATAAGTAATATATTTCAATATTTGCCTTATATCTGTTCTGTTACATTCAATGTTATTGTGTAATTTAATGTACAGTAATTTTGAGGATTAGTGACTCCAAAATGAACTGAGGACGTGATATGTTGTACAATCCTGGTGGAATGACTGTAACATAGATATGATGCAGTATGTGTAAATATGTAATATTTCTGGTAGGTGATAACAAGTGATATATGTCCATATGTTAACACATTGTTGCTGTTACTGTTATTGATCTATATCTGTTGGTTTCTATTAAGTGATGCTATCAGTGAACTCATGATAATCCAGTTGCCAATAGTCTGTATATATCACTAATACAGACGATATATTATTTATAACCACTATTTGCATGCTTCTTGATAATCCAGTATTCAGTTTCCAAAGGTTATAAATTGTAATCAAAATACATTATATGCTATTAATTAGTCTGCTAATCTTGTTTAAGTACTGATTCTCTTTGCGCTGTATAAACTAGTATTCTTCCATTGATATTACAGTGTATATTGTAGGTGCTTGCATGTTTACCTTTGGGTTGTTTGTAACAGTGGTACTTATTAGTTACCTTATAAGAAGAAAAAAAAAAACTACTATAATTATGCATATTCATGACTTAAGTTGGGGCATAGCAAATATGTTTTTCCAGAACTCCGACAATTTCCAATCCTAACAATTTGTCATGAAACAGGGATATTTGGTTTATCAAGAGTTCATTGTAGCAACACAACAAAATGTTATATGTTTAGCTGAAGTAATTGTCAAATTTAATATATATTATTTTATTTTAACTTCTTGAGTGAATCTGAATACTCTTCTCTAGCAATACTGATTTTACTATTGTTTTTTTATCTCCAATTATAGCATATACTGAAAATGGAATTAATTAAAAATGCATTTTATTTATTTTAAAACTTTTTCATTATATTTGTATTTTCCCTTTTTCGAGTTCCACTGAACATATGTTGTACTTAATTCAACCCTATCTTTGTACAAAATGTTTTAGTTTTTTTAAGAATAAAAAGCTGGTTTTGTCCCCATTCATGAATATACAGTAATAAACGACCTGTACATATATTTGGATGAATCCTTGATACTGAAACCTGAAACATTTGTCTTGTTCGCCAGTGTGCAATAACCATCATATCTGACCAATACTGTACAGAGATATACACAGTTACACAATCATTTCTATTCTTGTTTGCACTTTGTTGAAATGATAATAATAAGAGCATTGTACAATATTACATCTTACTGTTGTTAGGAAATAGAACCATTGTACAATATTACATCTTACTGTTGTTAGGAAATAGAACCATTGTTATGTTTGTTGTGAAACATTGTGATCACCAGAGGACAATCAAAGAAACCAGACTAAGACTGTTGATTATACTTATAGTTTTGTGTTGTTCAATAACTAGGACATTAATTTTACAAACAGTTATTAAAGGCATACAATCACAGTGCTGGACTCTTTAACCCTTTAACAATAAGATCTGTATATCAATGGGCATTTAAGAGGTAATGGAAGAGAGAATGATTGCATGAGAATGTATACATCTGATGTACATATTCAGTTATTTATATAGCTGTGATGGTTAACACACAGGCTCGAGGGCGTTACCGACATGTAATGAACACCGTTGAAGGAATTGGCCTGATGGGCAATTCCTGAAACAGAGTGCATTACATGTTGGTAAAGCCCTGAGGGCCTGTGTGTTAACTGTCATATATCTCGACAAAAATAAACAAACCCATTATACAATTATAACATTTCTATACAGGGATTTTACATTGAAGTTTCATAATGAGTTATGTCCCTTTGAAATCAAGGCTTTACAAATTACAATATGTAGGTTAGGCTTTCATGTCACCTGGTAGCACAGTCGGAGGCTAGTGCAGGTGAGTTCTATTCCTGGCCATCAAATTTGTCTTTACAGAATTTGAATATTTTGAAATGTTTGGAAAAAACGGCAAACACCTGTATATGTATTATTACATTTGCCCCTAGGGCAAGTGTAATAACACACTCCTGATAATACTCAAAGCACACATGACAGTGCATTATGAGAAATCCATCACACGTGTTTGGACTGCACACCCTGGAGGGATATATGATACACAAATTAATACATGTTTTATGTGCCACGTCAGTTATCTTCATCATTCATTTAAAGTGCAATAACGAAATGACATCTGTAATTGTATGCCTTTATGAACTAATAGGTTTTTGTTTTTGGTTTGAATGCATTATTTCAGTGGAGAGCTAATGTTAATTCCCTTGACTGGCTTGGTGTCTCAGTACAACAGGCAATGAATATCATCATATTGATGCTGTGTGGAATGGGGAATGTAACTTTGTACAATGATAAAAATAAATCTAAATGGATTATTTACCTGTTGCTCATAGTAACTGTCAGTTAATAATTATAGTCTCCATTATTTTTATCGAGTAATCGGTTCTGTGCTTACAATAAATGTTGACAACCACAATCCCACCCAGACCATGAATTTAACTTGGTATAATTTATCAAAGTCTTGCACTAATGAATTCCTTCTGCAATTTATGCTTTATAGCAATAACAGATTAGCTATTTCCACTGGGTGTAATGATCTAATAGTGCCGTGTAGTATTGGCAAGGGAGACAACCAATGCATGTACATAACCAATCAGTGTACAGTATGTATACATGTGTACGAGTAGGCCACAGTAGTTTATCATTGTCTGACCACAGGGCTTGTGGTCCGAGTTCAGACCCCATGCAGTGTTAGTGCTAGTCACATAAGTAAGTACATGTATGTATGTATACATGTTTGGTCAAACTGCAATAAACAACTCATCATCAGTGCAACTTGTGTTGTTTTTCAGTTTTACGAGAGCTATACATGGGTAATTATGGAGATTAACGTTGCTGCGGGAACCGTTCACCCATTTGCGACAAAGGTATACAAGATAACTGCAGTGAAATTTATGATTGGCAAACTACAAAGATCACAACACGGATATAAGAGTAGGTGGCTAACCTCGATATTCAATTCTGTACTGGTTGCCTATGGCAATTAGAATAAAGTTCAAGATCTTTCCTCGTCTACAAGATCCAGCATGAACTGGACACAAAATGAACTGAACTGAACCAGGGCATCAATTCTCGACACTCTCGTATACACAATGACACCATGGCACTCTCGTAAGTCTCCGATCACCAGGCATAAGAGATCGCTACGAGATGCTTATGGTCTCGCAGGCCTCAAAGTTAATTGTATTCCAAGGAGCCATTTGGCTCCTACATAGCCAAAAAACACTTAAAATAAGTGAAATATTGGTTGCCAAATGCAAAATTAGGTTGCCATGGCTCCCAAATTAGTCGCTAAATTGAGCCCCGTCTTATAGTAGATATGAGAGCTTTGAGAAATGAACTTACAGGGTTGGAACTTAACTTTAAAACGTAAATAACAAAACATGAAATTTCTACTCGCCCGTAGGATACCTTTAACATTATGAGAAATGGATCGGGCCGCTGGGCGAGTGGGACTTCTGTATATTTACCCTGATGTTACCCTGTATATTTACTAAAAACAGAAAATCAAGATCTCCCCAGTGAGTTACACTGATCCATCGACTGAGATAGTAGTGTAGCATACTTCGTGGTCTAGTGCGCAATACAAATTATTATTGTTGATTCCAGATTACATGACAAATGAAGATGCAATCAATATAAAATATTTATTTCACAAAATGTATCTGAGATTGCATAAAAGTACAGAGTATAAAAATGGATATATACAATGCGTAGGTTAAACAAGATGAACATTTCATTGAGCATGGATACATTTTGAAACACAATCACACAGTATGCACTGTGTCATGTCGAATACAATTTAAAAGTTCAGCCAATCAGAGAGCTCCTCTGGTTGAAAGACACAAGTTAGTGTTGACATGACAACATCAGAGAAACCGAGTTGCTTCGTCTGGTTTATGCCCCGCCCAATACTAACCCTATCCATGCTGGATTAGACATGGAGAGGGTTAAAAAAAAAGCAGGTTAGCATTTCTTTGTATTTTTATAACACAGATTGTCATGCTGACTTCAGAAAGGAGTGTTAATGATGGATGTGAAGTCGGCCGTAACCATGGGTTTCAGAAGATGTTATCAAAAGTTATACAAAAAGAAAATCTGATGAATTTACAAATACAAACCGATTTCATTCATATAAATGTAGGCATATTACTGGCAAGTAAGTGTACATAAATCAACTGCATAGTAATTATTACAATATATCCATAACAATTACTTATGAAATATTTATTTACAAGTTCACTGATATTGATCCGATACAAATTGATACACCCAAGATTATTTACAAATGAAATGAACATTATAAAACGACCAAATTCTCTATATCAATGTGCGGATGAACATATCTAATCGTAATCATGAAAAATATACACATTCACCTTTCTCAAACATTCACAGACAGCACCGAACTAGATCTACATTATTATTGACCTATGGACATGCACAGTATAGAATCAAGTACTAACCTGTAGAATTCTAATGGTTATTGTATGAATACAGCCATCATCCCAAGTCGCGTTCCACAGACCGATCATACGACGGTCGTTAACTCCCTATCTTATAGGGCTACAACCATTTTGTGAAACGAGACCCTGGTTGTGAGGATCATCATGTTAACTGCTAATAATTCAAAATTTATTATGACAGATTGATTCGCATAAAAAAAAACCTGAATGGAAAACGGATTCCTTAAAAAAACAGGTATTCTAAATAACTAAATGACTTATGACTAGTCTTACGACTATGATTTGATTAAGTGTACAACAGCCATTAGTACAAGAACAACAATGGCACTGGGGGTGTGAGACGTTGCAGCGCCGACACAGGTGTATTTCTGAAGGTTCTCCACCTGCGACACAAAGTCGTCGCCGAGCCAGTCCAGGTAGTTCTGTCTGTTGTCTGGGATCCGCATCAACCTCACTGCGGCGTCGGTGAACAGCAGGTCTGAGTACCAGGTGCCGGAGTCGAACATGTGGAAATCTCCGTCTCTGAGGGTAGAGAAGTCAACCAGTGAATTCACATTGTAAATGTGTGTATGCTTATAAACAAATTTTAAAGTGGGGTTTAGAGTTGCTTTCAAGATTATTTCACGATTTGCCAGTTTATGGCATGAGGAAACCTGTAACATCCGTAGCCCTGAATGTTGCAGTAATCCTGCGAGCACTGGCTAGTACTGACAAGACCAAGGATGATAACTGCATTGCCACTCTACAGACATCCTCGAAAACCCAAGCCATTATGACTACACTAACCTCCGTCAAATACCCTGGGATCACTGCCTATATAGAACTCCATTTTGGCAGACGAAGAGCCAGAATGAATATATGAATACATTGGTATCAACCAATCAGAGTCCCACTAGACACGTGACTGTTGCGGGGGTGGGGGGTACGTGTGCTCTAAATATATCGATACCGAGTTATCTCCGCCTGGCTTGGATAGGTCGATATTTAGAGAACGTAACCCCCACTTTTCAGTCGCGTGTCGAAAACGAAGTTCTATATATAGACAGTGATACCAGCATATTTGACGGAGGTTAGTGTAGTCATAATGGCTTGGGTTTTCGATGATGCACGCAATTATGCATGTATTATTTGACTGGTCAGTTATACACGTAATTCCATTATAACACACGTTGCCAAATTGCCCACGATGTAATAGTTCCCCGTTAATTAGCTTACGATAAATTATTACGCATTCGATCGAACCATAACACCTTGTAAACATAAAAAAAAACATTTGCTAAACCATAATACCATATAAGAATGCAACTCAACTAAAAAATATAATTGTCAATTGATTCAATTAATACAAACTTTAAATATGTCAACCAGAAAAAAAAATGAAAAAGAAAATCAGGATATCCTTTCACAAAGCTCTCTTATCAATTAAGAGACCATGACGCTCCCTTTGCAGTGTATTAGTTATCGGCAAAGAGAGCATTATGGATAAAAGAGCTTCGTGAGTTCATGGATACCCTGATGTATAGATATCTAAACATAAGTACTTACCTATGCTATAGTTTTGTCTGTGGAGACTGAATGGTTAGTTTAAAATCTGACGCATGAAAAGTATAACGGTATATGTACTGTGCGGACGTGATTAACCCTTACCACGACGTCAATATAATTATATTCAGGATGGATTATTTATATCAGTCGCTGACATATTATATAGGAGAGAGAAGTACATTCATCGAGTAATGGAAACCTCGCAGTAAATGTTATTGAATAATTGCTGGCTATAAATATTGATGGATGACAATTGCAAAGCGCGACATTAATATCACCTACGAGTCACAGAACACTGACATAATAGTGTACCAGCTTCATAAACACGAGGACACTATGTACATCAACAACAACAACAACAACAATTAATATAGTGAATGACCAATACAGTATTAAACCAGAATGGCAGTTAAGACAAATGCTACACGCTTCACGTGTACTCACGCAACGCGATGAGAGAGAAGATAAATATGAGAGCACGAGAGAGAGAGAGAGAGAGAGAGAAGAGAGAGAGAGTGAGAGAGAGAGAGGGGGGGGGAGATATTTAAGAAGATAGAGAACACGTTTTGTTGCTACGTAAGAAACTATAATACAGTTCGTCAACCGGAAGCTCTCCGGCGCCGCGCATCAAGTTGCACATGCCGGAAGCCAAAGGATTCGCAAGTACCGACAATGACGAATGGTAGGCCTATATACTATGGTAGAGATTTACAAGGATGGCAATGCCACCGTGGATGACTATCAAGTGTTAGTGACTCGCTGAATAATACAATTACTATAAAGTCAATGCAGACAATGGAGCGGAACAAGACGACAGGGATGACGCTCAAAGAAGCCATGCGCGGATAAATTCCCAAAATACACACCATAGAAAACATTATTAAAGAAGTTGTACACAATGTGGGTTAATACCACTGGGAGCGGATATGATGATTACTTTTCTATATTGTGTTTTTCAAAGCTGGACATTTTATCTAGCATGTGTGTGCATGCGTGTAGAAGTACATCTGGCCAAATCCTTTTTGCACTTAGTACTGTTACAATATAAAAATTCGAGACAACATGAGCCATTTCTCAGCTATCCTTTTCATTCATACTGAATCTGATCATGTACGTTCACCTGAATGTCAGATATAACTTGCAGAGACTGAAATCCGCAGAAACCGACTTAACACACCGCAGAATCGCTTCCTTTTTTAAATGTGCAATGTAGCACAGTGTGATGACAGCGTATCGTGTTAGGATGGCGATGATGAGAGTTTTCGCCTTATCCCGCTGTATGACTTTTCAATCACGGCATTTCACGATGTGATTCATTCCAAATTTTCTGGACCCCGCTCCACAGAACAATCGTAGTGCTACGAGAGTCGTAACTCTTCAGCAACTTCATGTTAACGTATAGGATTTACTACGACTCCCGTAACGTTACGATTGTTCTGTGGAACGGGCCCCTGGATCAGCCTGCGGATGAAATATGATTGTAACGAGGTTCCTCCGTGACGTATCCCATGTAGTCTGTGGTGAAGACTTGTCTTCAGAGATCCAATCGTCCATATGTCTATAGCAATTAAGAACATGTTGTGATTTGGAGGTAGGCCTACCCAGAGGCCCAGGGAATGCATATAATATGGTGTAGTGTAGAATATGTTGTTGCAACATCACGAGGGATATATATATATATATATATATACATGTTACCATGTTGTATGGGCGCTGTCGGACATGACTCCCGTCCGACTTGGTAACTGTTTTGAATGGTTACCATGTTGTATGGGAGCTGTCGGACATGACTCCCGTCCGACTTGGTAACTGTTTTGAATGGTTACCATGTTGTATGGGCGCTGTCGGACATGACTCCCGTCCGACTTGGTAACTGTTTTGAATGGTTACCAATGTTGCATGGGTGCTGTCGGACATAACCTCCGTCTGACTTGGTAACCGTTTGACATTGTTACCATGTGACATGGGTGTCGTTATTCTTGATGACCGTAATACAAGGTCACAGATAGGCCTACTATTATTGAACCAACATTAGAGGAACCTGGAGTTCCATATGGCCATGTCCATTCATAATGAACCATACGTGTAGCTTGTTATGTTTATACTAATTGTACAACCATGTGTATATGATTATACAGTACTGCATGTTATCTGTCTATCTTGTACATATATTATTACTATTTATCTCTATCATATTACATGATTTATGAGAATACATTTTATTCTGTTCTGTTCTGTAGCAAGACAGACAGCCTACTTACTAAATCTACTAATGAAATACAACTGACTACAAATGTGACTTATAAACAGCATGGATTAAACGAAACGATCGCATGTCAAGTCAGTAAAGACTTTTACCAGTGGGTTCGAAGCGTTGACGGAAACATGTCGATTATGTAATGGAGATAGTGCCAACTACTGGCATCCAAACTACGCAAGTGTGTGCACTGATTGCATTCCAAGGAAATGTTTAAGGCCAATTTGAGAATGAACGCAAAAGCACATTTCGAGAGATCATGTATTAACGACCTGACGCAAGCTATGGTTAAAACAGGGTTATAGGAAGCTTGATCGGATAACGACTTTCAACGGCTTGTTGTTTTCATTTATTTTTCTTTGATATCGGAATAAGAATTCAGGACGTGAAGCAATATTCAAGACTTGAATAAAATAGATGTCATTAGCCATCCAACTTATTATGTCAGTAGGCCTATAACTGTTAAAATAAATAAATAAAAAGGTATATATACAAACATACCCTATAATACCTATACGTGAAAGCCATTAGTAAAAGCATACGATTGTATCAAATTGAACTAATTATTATTTTTTTTAAATCATAATTTTGTGTGTTTTGTGGTTTGAATTAAGGGCTTATATCGGTAACTGATTTCAAGAGTATAGGCCTATTTCACGCATTTCGCGGCTCGTCCGTTGTACGGCAGGAGGAAACCTGCAACACCCGTTAAGCTGAGTGTTGCCGTGAACCCGATTACC
The DNA here is from genome assembly GCA_032361325.1 of Lepetodrilus fucensis. Classification (NCBI taxonomy): domain Eukaryota; kingdom Metazoa; phylum Mollusca; class Gastropoda; order Lepetellida; family Lepetodrilidae; genus Lepetodrilus; species Lepetodrilus fucensis. The sequence goes on from JAUTBV010098733.1 coordinate 13,585, forward strand.
AGCTGTACCAATAGTGGTAAATCAGAGATGAGATATGTCCATTATAGAAATGCGGTACATACTGTATATTACTGTCTGATTGTATGGCTGTTATATTATGAGGCTACACGTGGCCTAGCCCTGTCAATAGGTGCATGGTCAATATCCTATACTTGTCTAGGAGAAAAGTCAATGTCCTACAAAACAGGATATTATGAAACCTTTAAACTGACAAGCAAATATATCTTTGTTGTAATTTGAACGCTGGTAAAAAATTATAAAATTGAGCTCTCATAATTTAGAAAAAAATATGAAAAGACGTTTATCTTACACCTCTCTCTCTCTCTCTCTCTCTCTCTCTCTCTCATATCTCTCCCCTCTCGTCTCTCTCTCTCTCCCCTCTCGTCTCTCTCGTCTCTCTCTCTTATATATCTCCCCTCTCGTCTCTCTCTCTCTCTCTCTCCCTCCCCCCCTCTCTCTCTATCAGTTGAGGACCATTAGTGGCGGGGCCAGCGGTCATCTCGCTTCTAAACATACTGGACTGATGTCCAAAGTGACCATCAACATACGGTTCCTATGAGAGGGAGACAATGGTATTTCAGAGCAGACTAATTAGGTTATCTCACAACCCAAAAAGCTTTCAAGTCCACTCAACATATTGAAGGTTTATAAACGCCGTATCTCTATGGTCATTGACAGACCTTTATAATATAATATATTATATAATGAGATAAGACACTGTCACACCATAACAAAAACTAAATTGTTAAGACCAAAAACATATCTATCGTTATAATTATTTATAAGTGCAAAATGTACAGCCAGGTCACACTACAAAGATTAATACGATATTTCGTTAGTGTGTCCAAGTAACAAGTTTGAAACGTTTTTCTCGCTATCATTATCGGGCTAGGTGTGACCGCAGCTTATGATCCATTACGATATAATTTATATATAATAGTTGTAAATGCATTTACAATTTTTGAATAAATGGTTACATCCTGATATCAAATCCTGTAAAAGTTATATACATACATTAATACATTTTCAGTGGTTAAAATTGGAAATTTAGGAATTCTTAGGTTTTTCTTTAGTTATCTTCACCAGTATGATTTGTCCTTAATTTATTTTGAGCCGTTACATGTAGGTTCCGTCCACATTTTCTGCTGCTTCATATTCTAATGTAGGCCTAATGTACGAAACGTTTGGACATTGGACACTATTTAAAAATAACACCAATACTTAAAACACATGGCTCACCGTTTGACGACGAAAAGAAGGCTTGGGAACGTTCAGTAGGTTCATGTCTATGCAACGCCGGTGTCGATGATACGGATAACGTTGATGTCGTCGACGTCGTTGAAGACACGATGGAGAAGTAACGTCGTCTTCGTCGTGGTGGTCAACTGACGTAGTTTAGTGTCCCCGCGAGGAACAGACACTGTCGGAGATTATTGGTCACGTGGTATTCCTGACGTCGAACTCAGCTCCTGTTCGATTGCTAAATCACCTTATGTCATGATGTCGTGTTAATTGGATATTCGATTTTATCAGGAAAATATGATACTAGTAAAGGTCGTTAATAAATACTGGTACATACGAAGATGAAAGCAGTGCTCAGGTAATACTAGAAGTAAACTATGGACAAGATAATCAACTATGGACAAGATAATCAACTATGGACATGATAATAACATAATGGACAGATAATACAATATGGACAGATAATAAAATATGGACAAGATAATAATCTATGGACAAGATAATAAAATATGGACAAGATAATAACATATGGACAAGATAATACAATATGGACAAGATAATAACATATGGACAAGATAAATAACTATAACTAAAATATGGACAAGATAATAAACTATGGACAAGATAATATATTATGGACATGTGGACAAAATAGTAAACTATGAACAAGACAATAAACTATAGACATGATAAAAAAAATATGGACAAGACAATAAACTATGGACAAGATATTAAAATATGGACAGGATAATCAACTATTCTCAACAATATAAACTACCTAAGCGCATGCGCATATTTAGTTGGGAAGCTTTCTACCAAATTTCGGAACTCAACGCAAGAGGAATCTGATTGCATTCATGATTCTTCCAATGCGACTAAAAAAAAATAAAAGAATCCTGGAGCCTGTATACAATAGACATTTGGAAATTCTCCGTTGTGTTTAAATAATATGAAGCTAAATTCATATATAAAAAGGTTACTGGCCCTTAATTAATTTTGTTGAGTATATATGTTGATTTGAAAACAACTATTATATGGTGGACACAACTATAAGATAATATATTGTATTATAAATAAATTGATTTGTAGTAACTTATGGAAATATGTGTTTCAAGATGAGTCTATATTATTAAAGGCTTAGTGAGCAGATTTCGAGTGCTCGGGAACATGGGGAAGACTGTTCTATTTAGATGGGCTGCATGCGAAAACCATTGCTTTCCATGCAAAGAGGTACGACAGAAAGCTGTTGATATCAGGAACGATGTGTTCTTGTATAGATGTACAATGTACACGACAAGCAGTTCTGTAAGGAAGGATGGTGCCAAGTTGTCAGACCTATACTAGTATACAGAATAGCAATACAGGAGAACAGTGTAGTCTATTTAGATAGGCTATTGTTGGCAGTCAGTGGACAGTTTTGCAACGACATGATATATTTTGCTATTTATTATGTTTCTGAACTCGACCCCCCAAACACACACACACACACACACACACACACACACACACACACACACACACACACACACACACACACACACACACA
>JAUTBV010098744.1:9183-33607 GCA_032361325.1 Lepetodrilus fucensis
CCCCCCCCCCCCCCCCCCCCCCCCCCCCCCCCCCCCCCCCCCCCCCCCCCCCCCCCCCCCCCCCCCCCAACATGGATGGATATGTGAAGAAGTTTGCATGTCTTATTATCTTAAATCACTGATGTGGATAAGAAATCCCCTGGGTCAAATACAACGCCATTCTACAAAGAAGACATAAATGCCATCACGCAAGACTTCATAGCATTGATCTAATAGCAGCATTGGTAGACAGTTCTTTGAAATCTCGACCTCACTCGAGTACTAGGCCACCTTTGGAACACATGTACATTTATTCCCTTTATGGCGAAGAATTTAGAAGACATGAGAATTTATTATTAGAAAGAATAATGATGATTAGGTCATATGTAGAATGAGAATTTGCTTACCAAAATTGGAGGTTTGATGGAAATTATTAAGGTATTCTTCAAGTTAGATATTGTCTATTATTTGAAAATCTACAAAACAGTGGTACAACAATCATCATGTTTCTTTACACTACATAGTTTAATTGCATCTTCCCCTATCAAAGGTTAAGATCAAATCTTTAAGGCAGGTCACATATACAATATATCATTTTGCTTTTTTAAATTGGAAGTCTGATGAAAATCTTAACGATATTCTTCATTACATAAGATGATAATTATCATATACATCATGTATTATCTATGGGATCTTCAAAGTAATGGCCCAACAATCCTCATGTTTCTGTAGTCTACATATTTTAACAACATCTTCCACAATCAAAGACCATTTTTCCATCCAAAGCAAATATTTTCTTTCGATTTATACAATGATCCCTCTCAGCTGTATACACCCTGAGACCAATGTTTCTTCTGCAAACAGTTCTGGACTTGCAGCATGCAAAGTTTCCCTATGTTATGTGTGCTGTCAATACTGCTGACAGAACAGTCTTTCCCATGGAAGCAAGATGACTAACTCAGTCAAGGTTCTGCCTGTCCATCACTAGCGCTGACAGAACAGTCTTGCCCATGGAGGCAGAGTGATACACAGTTTTACCCCTGACTAACTCAGTCAAGGTTCTGCCTGTCCATCGCTAGCGCTGACAGAACCGTATTCCTCCGGAGGCACGGTGATACACAGTTTTCCCCTTGACTAATTCAGTCAAGGTTCTGCCTGTCCATCACTAGCACTGACAGAACCATGTTTCTCCGGAGGCAGAGTGATACACAGTTTTCCTCTTGACTAAACTGAGGGTCGCCCTACCCTCTGCGGTGCTGATAGACGGCCTTTCCTTGGAGGCAGTCATTAATCGTGGGATTTCTGGGCTGGTAAATGTGCAGTGCTAGATGGGTAATTGTGAGCTAACTACCTGCTTGGGCCCGTCACGTGGACGTCTCTCCAGGGATTCATTATGTGATTATTGGCTACATTAGTTCATCCATGGAGATCACACGATATTGATCTTGCGTTACAAGCAGCGATGACAGCATTCTGGAAATCATGCTTCCTCTGTCTCCAATTCCACCAGCCCTGTCACCTCCTCTATCCCTCCCTCTTCCTCTCTCCCCTCACTCTTCCTCCCCTCCCTACTCCTCCCTACCTTCTTCCTTCTCATACTCTCCCCCTCCCTACTCCTCCCAGCCCCTCCTCATCTCAGTCATTCATCACAGTCTCAATATTGGAACTGTCATCTTTGTAGGAGCTTCATTACACCCATATCATCTGGAAAAAGACATAATTCAGTTCTGTTAATTATTTGAAACATCGAAGATGTTATCATACAAGAACAAATTACATTTATGTTTGATATATTTATCGACTCTCTTTACATCAGTTTCCCCATTTTATGAATTGTCCATCTTCTCCTACTCCCCCCAAACCCCGAACAACAACAACAAAAAAAACAAAAAAAACGAAGAAAATATAATTTTTTTAAACCACATAGAATAAATGGATTTTCTCTGGATTATTCATCTTCACAAACTCAATTTTGTTAATTTCCACCACTCAAACATTTGAGATTCAAAATTGTTCAGGCCCATTTAAAGGCACATTCCTTCTTAAATTTTACCACAACAATTTCAAAATGATTAACAATCTCTAGTACCTCTTGTTTCAATGAATACAAATTAAAGGTCCAATACAAATATTCTACTAACAGTATTCATCATTTTATGACCTTTCTTCACCAAGAAAAGTGCAACTGGAAGTATTTCATTGCATGTTCTTCTCATTGATTTCAATGCTGTGATACTTGTAGTTTGCCAATTAGTGTTCCATTTTGGAAACAAATTGATCCATCTTAGATCACTCCATGGTATCTGTGGTTTCTCTGCCAGTTCAAGATGTTTGGACAACAGAATGCCTTGTCTGTAGACTTAGTGTCCAATTATCAACCTCAGTACATCTGCACTAGATATACCAGCTTACTTTACAGTAATGTGAGTATTTATAATGCACCAAATCAACACTCGAAAGTACATGTATATTGGTAGTATTGTAATACATAGCTACTATGGCTAATTATCCCATTGTATACATATTACTACATATATTCTATATTACTATTATCATTGCAGATGCCTATATTAATTATTAAACAGTCAAAGGCTTCTTGAAAGTAAAGATGACCTTTGATTTCATTGCAGGATAAAATTTAATTTAATTATCTCGAAAGGTTTGTTTATTATAGAATGCGCATAAATTAAAGATTATGATAATACTCTTGAATATCTGAACTAATATTTATTACTTCTATGTGAGCACAATACATATGAGTTTTTGGTTCAATGAATGAAAGATATAGGCTATATATTCTTCTAAAACTAGAGTATCCACATTACTGTATTTCTTAGAGTCAGTTACCAGATAAACTTTATCACACCAGTGAGTATTCCTCTTGTGCGAAATATGTTTTCTCTCTTTTTATAATTTCTATTTTATAATTTTCTAAATACAAAATATATCTATTAGTCTATATTTTATGTAATAACATTAACAATAATTAGACTTATATAACACAGGTGTCTCCATGCACCAAGACAGGCTCACAATGCTAGTTGGTAAAGCACTAATTATTATTCTATCATATTCAATGTCTTAGCCACTGGATTTTATCCAAATAAAAGTTTAAGATATTTTATATGGTAAATAGACCACTGGTTAATTAAGTTAGCTGAACTCATTTCACCTCCGCAAAACAATTCGGTCAAGACAAAATTCTTCCAAATATCTCTCATGTTAATCAATACCACAGAATATGAAGAATCGCCACAAAGAATCATAATTCAGCTATTGTAGTTGTGAATTTGTGTGGCCAGAACCTATAGACAACTACACCGGGACGACAACACATTTTGGCCACGGCATGCACGTGCCTTCATCCATTTCATACATAATCCGACGCGTTGATGTAGCTCACAAGATGTTTAATGAGACGCCTGTGGCAGCAAACACTTGGTAGGTTATTAATGACGCATTGTTCCAGTGAGCCGCGGAGCGTGGAGGTATGATCAGGGGATCAATCAGCGAGTCACGGTGGGGCCATCGATTACAGCAAACACAGGGACAATCAATGGGCTGGGTGTAACAAACGTTCTCCGGATGCTCGGGGTGAAGGAGTTCTCAATGAGAACAACAATGAAAAACATCAATGTACAAGTTCGATATTTATTATGCAATCATGTTTGGTGCTAGTACAAGCCAAAGGAATTCAAGTCATTGAAAGCTAAAAAGTACATTCTGAAAAAGGAAAAAAAATGTTATGATGAAAGAGTTCAATGGGGAAGGTATAATGTTATGATAACACTCACCTGTTTGATACATTTAATGAAGTAGTTTGTAAGGGAAAACTAACATGATATAGTAAGTGTTTTCAAGTAGTATAAGCATCTTTTTTGCATTTAAACATTCCAAGTTTAACCAGTTAACAAAGAATATAACATGAGAAATATCCATAGTTTCTCAACTGATGTCTTTTTGTGTCAACATGTCAAGCACATACAAATTGAATAATTTATTCAACATTTCAGATATATAACAATTGTTTTCTATCATTAAATCAAAAATAATAATCAACAATAAAAAACAGTAAATGTTAACATTATTATACCGTAACTAAAGCACATGAATTGTATGCACCTCATTTTATTTAAGATATTTCAGTTTTATTACATAATAGTCAGGAATCTGTATGATGTACCCAAATTTACTTAAGACATTTTAGTTTCAAAGGTACATGACATTATAAAGGATGGAATCTGACTTAACATATTTTATAAGTAGTGGTCCTACCATTTTTATCTAATCCTAACTCATATATAATGTCCAAATCTTCATATCTTGGTCTTTGTATGTAATACATGCATTGATGAGGCTGTATGATCTGTGATCAATATGGCCACAGAGTAGTAGCTGAGTAGTATAGATATAGTTATCGACAAGGTCTTCTAGTGTAAAACACCATCTGTCCATTCAGACGACGTCCAACACTTGATCAATGGATGCACCACCTCATTCATTATTAATTATATCATTAGGACAAAAAATGTAACATAATACAGTTTGATCTTAAACTAATACTTATCATTAGGGGCGACAAATGTAAATAGATCTAACAAAAATTTAAAGGAATAAGTAATATCTGTGCAATTATCAGAAAAATAATGAGTCATGGTTTTCCTAAAGTGAATATTCCATGTCGTGATCAAAAATAGAAACTCACAATCTTGTAAAATGAAAATTAGTGTATTTTGAAAATTTAGGGTAATTTTGTTTTAATACTATTAAATGATAAATAAATTATAGTTAATTTTAAATATAAATAGCAATAGGATTTTATATGCTATAGCTTACAGCTAGGAAATGGTTGATCTCTGCACCATGACAACATTCTGCCTGTAATTGTCATAACTACGTTTGGAATAACTACAGTTCTGTTTGTTTAATAGATATGAAGTTCCCTACTAGAGGAGGGATGTGCTTCTATTGAATTTTCTGTCTAGAAATCAATATATTAATTATGGCTATATATAATTTCATCATTATTTTTATGCAGGAAGTCTAAGACAATTTTAGGCATGAATAATTGGATGCCAGTAACTCTATATGGTATTGATAATAATCATAAGATATTTCTATTATAACCTTTGTAGACTTTCAAGAGATATGAATAACATTTTTGATGGATTGTTTAAAAACAATTTCACTGTATGGTTTCATTGATTTTGATTTTCTTTTGCAATGTGAGCAGATTTATTGATTTTCTAGGTTCACTCTGCTCATAATTGTGAACACATTTCCATTTATAGCTCACAAGTCAGTTTTATTACATTTAGACAAGACATTAAAATTTATACTAATTCCAGTAAATCCATTACTGACACTTGCCTAATGTATTATAACATTTTATAACATGATATTATCTTGAACTTTATATCATGTACGACTTTAAGTATTACTGCATAAGTGTAGCATTTATACAAGATTTTATTATTAAAAAAATAGCAATATAAATGTTTCCAATAATCAGAATGGAAAAAAACCACATTCTCTAGGAGCTGTTTAATTTTTTTTCCATCAATGCCATTTTGAGTTGTTGCTTTTTTGTCTTCTTGGAAACATTCAATTTCCGTCCAGTGTCGCTGTCGTCACAGTGTCTTGACTGAAAGCTGCTGATATTTCACCGTTTCTCGAGACGGATTGATTCGCGGTCATTACACACAGAGCTCCACTCAATCAATATGCCATTCCGTATAAATGTCGGATGAAAATTACATTGGAAGACATTCACATTTTTCCCCATCTCCCCTGAAATGTGTTTAGTGGGTGAGATTTAGTGGGTGAGATGCGATGCGAGAGATTCACAAAGATTCGGTGAGATTCTCCCGACTCCTAGTACCTCTATCCATCCATCTACATCACGCCCAGACCGTCAAAACTGTAGCAGATTAATAGGAATTTGACCACGTTTTTCCCCCGGATTATCCAATTAAGTTGCAGGGGTCCAGTGACAGTATTCCCAGGCTTACCAGACCGGTCTCAGACCGATTCCAACATGTTTGCCGGGCATTTGTGATAGACGATTGATTCACAGACACCAATAATGTCATGTTAGAGAGAGGAAATGTGATTTGATCAGCGTTTGCGGACTCTTTAAGCTGCAAATTGTCCTTTAAATACCCTGGAAGTGATAAGACAGCCCACTGTTAAATGGTTACAGTTTCCTTAAGACTTTTATTTAGGTCTGGGTTGTTATTATTATCTAGACACCAGATGTCACAACATTTTGTTAGCAATTAAAGGTACGATTGCATTTTTTGTTTATGAATAATAATGTGCATTTTGTATATATATGTTGATCATTCATAACATTATCATGAATAGATGACTAAGAGAATAGTGATTATAATTAATCCAACAGGGGAAAAGGTTAAACATAAAAATTATTGTCTTTCATTTTTTTTAAATATGAAAATGATGTATAATGAATTAAATGTTTTAATTACATACAGAATACTTTATGTACAGTCAAACTAAAATGTAAACAGAAATGTCAAACAAATGTATCAATACTTATTTGTATATATACCCTTCTTATTATATTAAATGTGGTTTGGAGTTAATGTGCCATATAAAATATCCTTACTATTATTATTATAAATGTCAATGGTCCCCAGGGAGTAGAGAATGTCAAATAAGGCACAGATTCACTGACTGGGCTCATAATATGCAGCATTATAAACATGCTTTACAGTATGGATGTAGCACATTATTTGTATTAATCATGATGATTAATTCATTAAAATTAGTATTAAATAGAAATAGATTTTCTTTTAAATGACCTTCATTTGACCCCTAAATAACCCACCTCATTCCTGTATACTTTCAGCGACATGGGTGGGAGGTGCGTATATAAACGGAACAGCGGAAATCATCGTCAGAAGCGGACTGGTCTGGTGTCAGGCACCGTTCGGATATGCACTCAGTCTTATCTTCGGTAAGTACGGCAGCCAATCAGATTGTCCTACTCACTGCCAGTGTGTGTGTTCTATAGAACCAATACATGGGAGGCAGGACTCTATTTGGCGCTCCCAACATTCTTTGGAATTGGACCTGAAAATTAACATGCTTTATGAAGATGTCCAGGGGGTCTATTCTCGAAACGTTCTTACGATTGTACGACAATCTTAATGATTCTTATGTATGGCTACGAACTGTTAAAAATGTTTGTAAGAACATTGAGGGAATAGGCCCCATGATCTTCTCCGGCCTCGGATAAACTGGACACTCACCTATAACGGACTGAATCTGAAGTCCCGGTCCCGTCTAATGCTAATTACGGCATATGTGTATAACGGATTTCGCATATAATGGACAAAAATAGGCAGTCCCAGTCAGTATGTTATATGCGAGGTCTACTGCATTTGGTAAATAAGCATTTTCAATTACTTATTGAGAATGGTCATGACTTTGTAATAGTTTTGGAGATAAAGTTATCTTTATCCTGCAACAGGTGGTCTGTTCTTCACGAACTGTTCTTAGGCTAAAATGTTTGTAAGAACATCGAGAGAATAGGCCCCATGATCTTCTCTGAGATACCTTACTTCCACATTCTATGCAATAATCCATATACAGTAGACATATACCGGCCTCGGATAAACTGGACACTCACCTGTCTATCTTTATCCTGCAACAGGTGGTCTGTTTTTCGCCAACAAGATGAGAGCAGAGGGGTACGTGACGATGCTGGATCCCTTCCAGGACAAGTACGGGGAGAGGATGGGAGGTCTGCTGTACCTGCCCGCCCTACTGGGAGAGGTCTTCTGGACAGCGGCCATCTTGTCTGCTCTTGGTGAGACTCATCAGAGATGGCAACAGACCACTACAAACTAACTGTCATTGACCTTATAAGAGACTAGACAGTATTTAAGATGAGATAAGATAAGATAAGATAATGATTTATTGCCCAGAAGGGAATTCTTTTTACAGTACAGAGCTATGATCTCATTTTAAATCCTGTAATTAAATATTTGATCAGGAATCAGAATAGATGATTAAAGCACTATTTCTGATTTTGTTAAAATATTTTTATTAAGGAGACAATGTTACCAAAAATTCACCTAACATCTTTGCCAAGGACTAGAAACAAAGAAAATTATGTAAGCTGCAACAAATAAGAACTCATGGGTACAAGTAATTTGTTGAGACGTAATTTATTTGAATAAATCAGTGGAAGTATTTGGTTAGCTCAGATTTTTGCTACATAATACCCAATCCCAATCCCACCCACTTCAAAGAAGCATCTCCCTAACCCATCCACCACAAAGAAGCATCTCCTAAACCACCCATTTCAAATAAGTATCTCCCAAACCCACCCACTACAAAGAAGTATCTCCCAAACCCACCCACTACAAAGAAGTATCTCCCAAACCCACAAAGCATCTTCCACCCCCACTCAACACAAGCAACTGCTCCATTGTGTGCTGTTTATTCCAGGTGCCACCCTGTCTGTGATTGTGGATCTGGACACGAAGACGTCCATCATCGTGTCGGCGTGCATCGCCCTGTTCTACACTCTGATAGGAGGACTCTACTCCGTGGCCTACACTGACGTCGTGCAGCTCTTCTGTATCTTCATTGGACTGGTGAGCCGCTAATTTACCAATGTCCATATGTCAGCATGCAGGTTTGTGTTGAACAAGCTAGGAAGGAATTTATTAATAACTACATTTTTCTTACATCTGTGAATTTCATCTATTTCTTGAGGCCCCCTATCTGATAAATGTGAACCTTTAGGATTTTTAACTAATAAACACTCAGGAATTGATAGACTATTACTTCTGGATTACTATACATCACATCTTTAATGCTACTCCAGCAAAGAAGAAAACTAATCGTCAGCAGATTGACAAATGAAATCCTAATATATTTCAATTCTTCAAGTATGAGTTCTGTCCTGAGGTAGATATGTAGTGGGTGGTGATTGTGTGGAGAAGTTTCAGTATGTTGCTTGTTGTTTTCCAGTGGCTCAGTGTGCCATTTGCTCTGACCAACGAGGCTGTGCACTCTATCTCCATCAACGCCACAGAGAACTGGATCAAGACTCTGGATGTCAGCATCACAGGCACCTACATTGACAGCATGCTGCTGCTGATCTTTGGAGGAATCCCATGGCAGGTGGGTCAGACATTTCTACAGTGATCCAATGGCAGGCCAGATAGTAGCTCCGACCAGAATTATTTAGCCTTCTTTGCTGGCAATAAGCTACTCTTTATATGTGTATGATCAGGGAAAGGCTCTATCCCTGACTTTACACTTATAAAAGGTAGCTAGCAGGAAAGGCTAGAGCAAATATACTGTAGTTTTGTCAGACATCTTCAAGGAAGACTAATTGACTAGCTGTGCATTTCACCTCAATGACTCATTCAATGGGGAACTCAATATGCTGTCGTCAAAGCAATGGTAAATTACTATTACCAGAGTTCTGTTACATGAGATGTCAGTGGGTGTTGTTCCTCTTGCAGGTGTACTTCCAGAGAGTGCTGTCCTCCAAGTCTGCCTTCAAGGCTCAGATTCTGTCCTACATTGCTGCATTTGGCTGTGTTATCATGGCCATCCCTGCTGTACTGTTTGGAGCCATTGCATCATCTACAGGTAGAACCTTCAGTCTGGCCATTAACCTTTCCCCTCCTGGGTCAAGCAGAATCTGTTTTATATGTGACATCTTGAGTTGCTTCCAGTATGGGAAAAGGTTAACAATGAAACATAACCTCAAATGAGACCTTGAAGGCAATTCCTGAAGCAAATTCCTAAAGATAGTATATACTTTAGCCATATCATACACTAATTCAGATTACCTATCTATTATCAGCTTGTATTAGAATATTGCCTTTCAAATAACAGCCCAGTGCCTTTTACTCATTCTGAACCTTCATTAAATGGTTTAACTTGAATATATGTACTCGTCATTATTATTATTATACTAGTATGTGATAGAAAGTATTCCTACTTGTCTTGGCCAGGATGGTAATCTCTTTTGCTTGTTGGACTTGTAATTCAGGTTTGAATTGCATGATTAGCATGGTCCTGTTATATACACTAATATAGCAATATATTTAGTGACAACCTCCTGTACAAATCTATATTCCATGGTTTCTCCTGCAGACTGGAACAAGACGTCCTATGAGGGTGAAATACCGATCCCCAAGGAGAATCTGAATCTGATCTTGCCGATGTGCCTCCAGTTCCTGTGCCCAGACTTCATCTCATTCATTGGTCTGGGTGCGGTGTCTGCTGCTGTCATGTCCTCAGCCGACTCATCCATCCTGTCTGCCAGCTCCATGTTTGCCAGGAACATCTACAAGTGTATCTTCAGGCAGAAGGTAAGCCAGAAACAACTACAGTATCTTCAGGCAGAAGGTAAGCCAGAAACATCTACAGTATCTTCAGGCAGAAGGTAAGCCAGAAACATCTACAGTATCTTCAGGCAGAAGGTAATCCAGAAACATCTACAGTATCTTCAGGCAGAAGGTAAGCCAGGAACATCTACAGTATCTTCAGGCAGAAGGTAAGCCAGGAACACTTACAAGTGTATCTTCAGGCAGAAGGTAAGCCAGGAACATCTACAAGTGTATCTTCAGGCAAAAGGTAAGCCAGGAACATCTACAAGTGTATCTTCAGGCAGAAGGTAAGCCAGAAACATCTACAGTATCTTCAGGCAGAAAGTAACGAGTGTCTATGGTTGCCACCATATAACTATACACTATTTGTTCAAATCTTCCATTCTTTGACAGACAAGCTACTTGTGCGCCAATATTATGGCGCATACAAAATCCACTCATTATCCATATACAGTAGTCCTTATAAAACAAGTATCATATTGATATAATAGATCATGTGAGTGTTTGCTACATTGAAACTAGAAGGATGTGCAGATCATGTGAAAATGATTAAAACATCCGACACAGAAAGTATTATCCAGCAACATGACATTACTTATGGCACCCTCTCATGAAACTCTTGTGTCTACATTGACTATGCTACTATAGTCCTCTTGTATGTGGTCTCATATAGAGTTTGGGACCACTTATAAAAGGGTTATGGTCTCATAGTGTATACAATAGCTTCACGAATGGTCGCCCAGCTCTACAGCAGTTTCCAGCATCTGTTCCTGTTGCAGGCGTCTGAGCGTGAGATCCTGTGGGTGATGAGAGGGGCCATCATGGGGGTGGGGATCCTGGCCACGGTGATGGCCATCCTGGTCACGTCCATCTACGAGCTGTGGTACCTGTGTGCGGACCTCGTCTACGTGGTGCTCTTCCCGCAGCTCATCTGTGTCATCTACGTCAAGTGGTCCAACACGTACGGATCACTGTCCGGCTACATCCTCGGCCTCTTCTTCCGACTAGCTGGTGGAGAGACAGCCATAGGAGTGGAACCCATCATAAAGTACCCGGGATTCGATTACGAGAATGGATACCAGCTGTTCCCGTTCAAGACTCTGTCAATGTTGATAACGTTATTCACTATATTAGGAGTGTCGTATCCTCTCAAGTATGCGTTTGAGACTGGAATCTTTCCTAGGAGGTACGACATATTCATGTGTATAGTTAATATACCTGATGAAAGTATTGCACTGGCCTCGCGAGAGGCGCCTAGTGAAATGACATCAATTGTTGGTTCTTTCAAAGACATTAACGGGAAAGTGAATCCAGCACTGAGGTTTTCTCAAGAAGATCTTACAGCTCAAGAGGAATGTGATATGATAGATCCAACCACGGAAAAAATACCACCTCAGTAGATGTTCATATAGATGTAATATCACACTGGAACCAGAATGTAATAGCCCATGACTGTTAGGAGTGAATATTCTTGATAAATGTTTCTGTTCATGGATGAAGTATCATGGTATGAAGTAATTCTGGGATATCTGTATGCAAACAGTGCCAGATAATTCATCTGCAAGGGAAGTAACTCAAGTATTGGAATACTGTATCCTGCAAGGGAAGTAACTAAAGTATTGGAGTACTATCTCTTTCAAGGGAAGTAACTCAAGTACTGGAGTGATGTATTCAGATGTGAATGGTTGAGTAGTTGAGAAGTGATTGTTACTGACAAAATATTTAGAAGCTGTATTTATGATGAAAATATTATCTAAAAACGAATGTTTACTGATAATCTGCTATAAACAAGAAACATTGTACCTTATCTTTACAATGGATTGAGTGAGCAGTTGATAGGCTATGGAGTATAGTACTGTAGAGATGTATAGGGAATGTGCTAAATATTCACAAGGTAAGGATGGCCAGAAATCGTTCCCAGCAACAACTGTCATCACAGTATTTGTGTGAAATATATTCTTGGAGGTCTACATACAAGCAGGGCTTACATAGAAAGCACCAAGAACACAGCAATACTGTCTAGAGGTCACATGTCTTAAGGTCACACATGTTGCAGTCACATATGTCTTGAGGTCATGTGCATTGATGCCACATCATTTGAGATCATATCTTGAGGTCACATTCTTGGCAATAGTGTACTAATTGTTAGAACAGTTCCTATTTGGATACTTTACAACATTAAACACTAGATATAATTGTGTGACAATGTGAGCCAAGAGGTGATCTTCAAGAAAATTACCAATGTGTTTAACTTTATTGTCATAAGAATCTCGTAGAAATAGATCATATTAAGTGGAATATTCATGTAGGTGATGAATGTTAATCTGGTGTGTTTTTTAATGTCCATGTGTATAAAGGCCAATAATTCAATAAGTTATTTCCAATGATATTACCATCAAAATAACATAGTATGATCAGTTCATGTGAACATTATACACATATTGTCACATTATCTGTATGTTGTGGACATGCTGCATGTTACATATTTATCTGATGTCATGGCATATGTTACCAACTCTGAGAATGTCTTACAACCATATTCTTTCTGCAGGTCAGTTATTCCCTACAATGTACAGTATGGTGATAATTTGGAGTATGGTGTTTGTGTGGACTATCTGATATCAGGGATATCATACTGAAAAGATATATAGGTTTGTCAGAATTAATATTGCCCATTGATTAGCACTGTCTATACTTCATGTGTGCAAGATGTGTTTTATAGTTACGATGTTTGATGTCCTGCATCTTGAAACAGCCAGTGAACGAGTTTTGTATCGAGAATCGGCAAGACTCAACAATACTGTTAGTTATCATCCATCTTATTATTCATAAATCAGAGTATCGTTTCTCGAAGCCCTCATATCCACTATGAGACCATACTGCTCTCGTAAGTGCATGATCCCCATGTATCATTAGAGATCGCTACGAGAATCCTTATGGTCTCGTAGTAGATACGAGAGCTTCGAGACACAATGCCCAGTTGATCTTGTACTGTAGATACAAATCATGCACTGATGTGGAAAGTTATGTTCCACAATGTGTAGGTGTGAAATAATGTTATGTAATTTAGTGAGCAATGGTAAGACTAGGGCACTAGTTCTGTGATTATATCCATGTTTGGTGATACTCTCCATTGTTCTTCTGTGAACGTATTGATCGCGTTGTGTGTGGTGTTGTGAATGGTCGTTGCTGGACATGTTGTTCACGGAGAGTAATAAAGACAGCACACAGAGCGGTGTGGCAGACACAAATGGGAGATAACTAGCCATCTTGGACATGTTGGATTAATGCCTGCCACTAAAATAGAAAATATGGTATCATATTAGCATAGAGCAAGTCAGTAATTCATGATTAGAACATGATCATCAAACATGGAGCCACAGAACTTTGAATATATACATGTATGTTGTATAGATGGATGATATAACATTTTAGTATAATTATTAAAAGTACTGTGATTGAGCCTACAATGTAGTGTATGACAAATAACAAATTTGTCATAATATTTATATATGCATTTACAGTTAAATGTGGATGGAAGTCCTCGTCAAATATTCTGGACGCAATTCTTTTCAGAGTTATTCTTTACCTTTGGGGGGAAAGATCATTAAAATATAATGCATAAAAAAATAATCTGCATCAAGTCTTTGACAAGGACTATTATGGACTATAGGATTGAACATTAAATAGATCTTATGGGTACCATGTTTTCTCAACTAACTTACCATTAAATACGAAACAATCACTTGTCCTGCTCGACATCTCTAGGACGTGCCATCAAAACCTGACTTAGAACAACCATCAATGATGTCATGTATCCGATATTACTGGTACCGATCTGTACCTCAATAAACAGGACTGATTGGACTGGAATAAACACTACATCATTGACATGTCTGAAATACACGGAGTCCGATAGAGAAGAATATAGAACTTGACATTTGTCATTGTGTAAATGCCAATTATATATATTATTATTCCATATATACCTGTTTAGTTGAAATAGAATGCAACATTCCTAGAAACTGGTGCTTTGTATATTGTACATACATAGGACATATAATCTAAAGTGTGTAGAGATGAGGGGTACTACTGATTACTGGTGCATGCCCTATAAACAAATACAAGTGTACAAAGCAATACTTATGTACCTACAGTAATACATATATATCATAGCTCATGAGAATGCTAAGGCTTGCGCTTTACCACACTGCAATATTCATAGCATGTTTATTAGCATGAAGTCCATAGAAAACAGAATTGCTGCCTAAGTCCTCTGTCCATAAACAAGTGTTACTATTAATGCACTGATGTTCAGAAGAGCTATGCTAGTGATGACTGTTGCAGACCATCATGGTACAATTGGGTCCAGTTGGTCTCCTAGAACATAGCAATCAACATCAGCTGTACGAAATAGCATAACTCTAAGGTAACTTTACCTTCAACTTTAGACATAGACTATACCATTGCTAAAGTTGGAGTCAAGTGTATCCATGAAGCGCTCTTGTCCACTAAGAGACCATAACGATCTCTTTGCTGATAGCTAATACAGTGTGAAATGAGTGCTATGGTTTTAGTGGATAAGAGAGCTTTGTGAAAGGACACCAAGGTGGCCATAGAGTTGCACCATTTCATATGGAAGAGTCCTACATGCTCAGATATTCTGATAAAAGAAATTGGATGTCAGTGTCAATTTGCTTAGATTGTTACTCGATATTCCCAGTGAAAAATACTGTCTGTTGTTTTGTTCTAATTAATGAATGTGGTATAGTTGTTTTATTTGGAAATATATATTTTATGTGTACAATTTATGTTATCTTTCAGGAACTGCCAGTATTTAATATACATTAATGATACAGTAATAATTATCATTTGTGGCTTCTCATTTAACCCTCTCCCTGCTGTATTAGGCACAGGCATTGCTCTTTAGAGCATCTCTGGTTGTCTCCAAGAGAGAGAGGGTTAAGCCAGATAACACATGTGAGTGTCTTTATGTGAGCAATGTATTTCAGTTAAAATTTGGGTCAAATATTAAATTTGAAATAAAGTCAACAATCATATAAATACACAATTCATACCAAAACTTATGTGGCATATTACTGTGATTGCTAAGCTTAAATTCATTGACTAGTTAGTTTTTATTATATAATCTATCGAGTGTACAATGAAACAATACACCTAAAAATAAATGTCTAGAACTGTTATTTGCTTATACAGCCCTTGTGCGTTCTATATACATATGTACATCTCTCTGTATACAAACAACTCTCATGCATCATATTTGTATACATATAATACATATTCAGTTAATATTTCTGGCCATTACATAATGCAGCGTTGCAGTGAAGCACACCATAGAATTTACCTCACCATGAGCAAAGGGCAGACTCAACACAAAATTAAACAAAGAAGGCACTGCTATTATTTTTCAATTTAACATAAATACTATATTTAGCCTGCTTGAAATTGCAGTCATGTTGCATGCTATTAACTTGTACAAGTATGATATAAACTGTCAAAATCTCAACTACTTTAGTCTTTGGCTACATTTCTGTACATACCAATACCTAGTGAAATCTTATAGTTAATAGTTAACCAACTGGCAGCCAACCGTACATGTAACAAGCCGCCACTATGTTCACTTGACGTAACTCTGGTTGTTTATTGATCATGTTATATTTTAGAGGAATATTCAATGTATATGTGTGTTATGTGGAAATATGACAATACATGTTTACAGACATCTAGTCGATATTTTAGGGTGATTTTCATATGTTAGAATGCCAACTAGTATGATGCTTTACAAGTGATATGACTGTTATTGGTTGAACTGTTTCTCTAGATGTATATACTTTAATGGATACCAGTTTCTGAAGTTTTTAGTTTTCACTTATAGATCAATGAACATTATACATGTGAGAAATATATACTATATATTTAATTTCTGAATAGTTGATTTTATTTGAGCTTTTTCTATTTCAATTTTAAGAGATGGTTGGCAATAGTTGCATTATTGAACATAAGTGTCTTTCTTGGCATTCAGCTATCTACCACTGAAGATGTGATGCTACCAAGATTAGGGCTTAAGCTCATTAGTTTATACATTTCGATTCATTACTGCAAAATGTATTATACTCCATTCTTGGCAATCATCGTGATCATGACTTTCTTAATTCAAACAATTATATTTATTGTTAAAAAAGTAAATTATCATTTGACATGCCAATCTTTATGAAGATTTGTATATTCAGAGTGTCTTCTGTTGTTAACTTGTTTCCCTCTTGCTGCAATATTTCAATTGTCTTTTGATACTTTTGTTATACATGTATAATTGTTATCATTAGGAATAATTTTATTATCTATTATCCATTGTCATTGATGTAAACTATTTCACTTCTGTGATACCAGATCTAAATACAAGGATATTAGTACTCTAGTACTGTTATAGTAGTACTGTGCAGTATCTATGGAAACAAATATTTGGTTGTTTTGGGGTAGGGTATCTATGGTGGATTTATTTTCATGACCATTGTACCAGTTGTTGATCTCAATGTACATACTATACATCATGATTGTTAAGAGTTACCAGATAATGTAGGTCCACAAATACAAATATAACCTGAGCCTGAACGTCAAAATAATCTTATACTTTTGTGTACGTAGATTAACACCAGAAACTGAAAACAGGTAACACTTAAATAATTCACCATACCCCCTTCCCTATTAGACTAATCTCAATTACTTTTCTATCAATATAATGGTCTAAAGTTGACATTTACATATTCAAGTATTCACACAATATCTTACTTTAATGAGCTACACCTAATATTATTTAAAAGTAGAATACAACATACATTCACAGTAAATGATGTCGCATATGGGTGAAAAATTCCTGCTGTGACGTAATACAATAATTCACTCATTTAGTAAATGATGAACAAATCTATCCAATGGTAAGACTGATCTTTGATTCTGTAGATTATTTATAAACTAATTAGTGTCAGTAGTACTGGTATGTAGAACTACATGTGCGAGATACCTCCTAGAATCTGTGTAATTACGAGTGCAATAGAATGTATGCTAGTGAGTGTTGGTGATATACAGATGTGATGTCTACACTCGTTCTTGTTAAGAAGAAGTCTATCTGTTGAGATGGAACATCTGGAGATAGCAACAGCCAAACTATCTATCACAAGATATAAACTCTGCAGTTATAGAATAACATGCAACATTTACAGGTTATATATCATTTACCTTTTACGACAACAATTCTTCCTATCTGTGTATTGTCAGAGGAAGTCTGATATTCTCTATTTTTAGATGTCTGAGGACAAATGACAACTGCATTATTGATAAGATCTAAAACCTTAATCAATAACTTGCATCAGTAACCCCAGATTATAACCAGCTATAACATGGCTAAATTGACAATAAATTCATAAAATATTATTTTACATGAAATATTGATGGTACTGTAAGTGTAGTGAAGAAATTGATATATTGATTGATATATCTCAGATGTGAAGACATTAATGCTGTTGCCATATCTTGAGATGTTCCAGATTGTTTCTGATTGTTCCGTTCCACACTGTACTCACACATAGTTGAGATAATAGTCTTGTTCAAGTCCGTCATTCCAACATCTACATACCTGTATGTGGGTAAAGTATTCCATATCCCTACCACCTTACCATACACTAACCTCGTGAGTGGTTGATATCAGGACAAGTCAGCTTTGTAATGTTCTACCGTATATTGTACATATATATACTCAGAGCTTTATCAAATGTTCTTCTGAAAGTAGTGAACGAAATAATCAAAAAGGAAATAAAAAGATGGCATGAAAAACTTGTGTTGTGTATTATAATAATAATATAAAGACTGTGCTAATATTGTATGCATCTGCCATTATCCACAACATACGAAGATCACCGAGTTGGCATGATGCACAATAGGGTTAAGCTACTGTCTACACTTGACATGATGCACAACATAATAAATGTCACTTGGCATGATGCACAATCTTCAAAATATGGGTTCAAAAGAATCAGCAGATATATAGATTGATAATTAGATGAGTTTTATTGCAGATAACTTGTACAAATACAACTAGTATTCATGAACAGAGAGAATATCATACTGAACCAAAATGAACTCAGAATAAATACATGTTCAGAACCATTCTTTCACAATCATGTTCTCAAAGTACCACGTCCGTTTGTTTGAGGTAAATGTCAACCCTTTGAAGTAATTCTGATTCAACTGTCTTCTCTAACTTGGTTTGGCACTGAAATATCAAATGAAATATCAAAAGTCAATCCATGTATTGGAAATACATTAATGGAATGATATATGCCGTGCTCATATACTGAGGACTGAGCATGTGAATTAATTTAAATTAACATTTTATGAGATCAAGCATCATCTAGGTTGTAGGCTAATGTACACGTGTGTATGCACTTGCACAAACACACACACTTGCACAAACACACACACTTGCACAAACACACACACTTGCACAAACACACACACACACACCTGCACAAACACACACACACACACACTTGCACACACACACACACACACACACACAGTCATCATAGCAGACAATTGCTATTCTTCCTAGGCACAAATGGGTGGAAAGACTCCTGCACTCCATATTCACTGACTCGCTATTCTTCCTACAGTCACCTTAGCTATGATCTGCTTGGCAGTGTTACTCTGGTTCCTATTCAACTGGGTCTGTAGTATGCAGCAGAGTAACGTCTCCCCTGATGAAACCAGGAGGTCCTGACCCTCAGTGCTCTCACTCAACTGAAATAAATATACAGAAAGGGAGACTTAACAGATAGTCCATACAATAGATGTACAGTAAGACTTAACAGATAGTCCATACAATAGATGTTAGTTCTGGATAAATACATTACAGAGTTCAATCTGGGTTGCATTCAAAGTGACAAAGGCTTGTGAGGAGCTTATAAGCAGCTTACTAAACTAGCCACTGTCTAAAGCGTTGTATGAACTGTACATAGGACAGGGAACCAATTCAGCGCATCAGCTTACTCATCCGCGTGCTGATTGAACACACCCCTGATGTTAGACACCAATCTGGGTATTCCCACGTCAAACTGACTGCAATCCTATAGGGTGTTTATGTGGTGTAGTTAGTTGATTCCATCATCTTCATCACTGAAACTGTTATACACTGGGGCACGGTAATTAACCTCACTTGTTTAGTTGTGATAATTGTAAGTGAGGACTGTGCCGATCCTGGGATTCGAACCAAAGTTGCTGGATTGTGATTCCAATGCTGAGCAAAAGGGGTAACCCCGCTGGCAGAGACCAGTATGAGCATCTTGATTCTGAATCACACCCAGGTACATAATGATGAATTAAATAATATTAGACATTTGACTAACTCACCACACGTAGGACTTGCAGAACCTGTGGATGGAGATATGGCCAGTCACAGACAACATGGAGTAGTGTCTCTATCCACAGTGAGCTCCACGGCTGTCTGATCAGGTGACTAGCTGCAGACCAGACAGACAGACAGTCATACATACAAACAGTCAGTCAGATAGACATACAGTCAAACAGACAAGCGTCTCAGAATAAATGATACTCAGTGACGTTTACATATCGCCTATTGAAACTATAAAATATGTTATTCTGAAAGGAATAGTCAGGAGTTATTTTGACACTGGCCACTTGCAAGAAAAGATGGCGTTGTAAAGCACATGACAGGATTGGTTACAAGACATGGCATTGGTTCCAGAACAGGTTCAGTGGACTCACCAAGTGATGGGTGTACATGGTTGGAGTATCTGTACAGTTTATGAATACATTCCAATCCGCGAGTGAACAAATCTTTGCAATCCTAAAAAAAAGAGAACATGAAAACTCGTGGTAATGTTATTGGTAACAATATGGACCATATAAAGAGATAAGACAATATAGCTGACTATTAATTGCAAATGGTTTAACAGGCTAACTGTGATTTCAAGGAAGATTTCAATGGAATATTTTATTTAGTATGTACAATATACTACGGTACATGATCTAGCAGTATGATAGAGAAGACTCTGACCTGTAGAACTAGCTGCTGCAAGTGGAAGTATATGGTCCGTACTTCCCTGGCTGTGAAGAGAGGGGTGTCCTGGAGCTGACCGTCTCTGCTGAACACTACAGGGGTGTCTGCGTGACCTCCGGACAAGGTGTCCGTGTGACCTCCAGACAAGGTGTCCGCATGACCTCCAGACAAGGCAGCAGACAGGAGACACAGAGAGCCAGGTCGTGTGTTGTCATTGCCCAGAGTCACTCCACCCAGGACGTAGTGCTGGCTGATCTCCACGCGGTATGGAACCTGTGCAGCAGAGGAGACTCAATGCAAATATAGCCGGGTGTTATAAAAGAAGCTCCTACTGGTCTCGTCAGCGGGGTTACTCCCTTTGGCTCATTTGGTAGAGCATTGGACTTGGAATCCAGCAACGGGTATGAATCCCAGGATCGGAATGGTCCTATGTTACAATGGCATCCAACATTTTTGGATTTTTACCAACAAATAATCATATTCTAATCTATGAAGTCAGTAGTCAATGATGCATGTAATGTGTAGTTTTATTGTTTTAATTGGGGTTTAGAGATTTATTTCACTCATATCACTGCTTGTCTGTTTACGGAAGGATTAAACCTGCAACACCCACTATTGTGCTAGGTGTTGC
This sequence comes from Lepetodrilus fucensis, assembly GCA_032361325.1. Classification (NCBI taxonomy): domain Eukaryota; kingdom Metazoa; phylum Mollusca; class Gastropoda; order Lepetellida; family Lepetodrilidae; genus Lepetodrilus; species Lepetodrilus fucensis. The sequence continues at coordinate 30,269 of JAUTBV010098744.1, forward strand.
AGTAAACCTGTAAGCACCAGTTGTACTGATGAACAAAGGACTGCACTGTGCCAGTACAAACAGTGCTGGAGCCCTGGGGCAGGTTCAAACTAGGTACCTGCGGCTCTGAAGTCTGACGGTCTACCACTGTGCTACCACCAATCCCTACATAACATACAGTCTGATTCTGTTGATTCTACAGCATGAAGAACTGGAATACAACCTGGCTTCCTACGGTTGATGTCTGAGCCAGCCACCCCAACAGAATACAGGCCAGGTCCATCTCTGTCTGGTCACTACTGGTCAAACACGACTCCAATCTCTGCATGAACGTCCGGTTTTGGGTCAGGATAGGGCTAACTGAAACATGCATACCCAGTAGTAGATCCCAGGTGCTGCCATCATCTGTCAGGGATCAATAAGCTCTCTGAACTGGTAATATTGCAAGATTCAGAACAATACAGTCAGTACTAAGGTAGTTCCTTAGTTTTATATCACAATTCTCAGCACTCTTGAACGAAAAGGCATAATTCTAAGGTAACCTTAACTGCAACCGTAGTCAAAGACTACACTATTGCTAGGGTGAAGACAAGGCTACCTTGGAGCTATATGATACTTCATACAGGAGAGCCCTGATATGTCTTGTATGATGACTTACTGGAGAGGCAGTCAGCTACAGTGTCATCCTTGCTGTATTTCTGTAGGTATTCCAGGCAAGCCTTGACAACACCTCTGTCTGTGTCAATCTCACCTCCAACATACTTTACCACTGAAACACAGACAGTTACGAAGCTATGGAACATGTAATGAAGTAATTCAATAACCTGTACTGATGGTATTGTATATTATAGATAAATGAGAAGACCAATACAATCTGATATGCAAGAAAGACAAAGATGGGTGGTCATCTCACCATGGTAGACATTCTTCAGTTTATAAGCAGCACAGGTGTCGATGTTCGGCCGATCTATCACTCTGTTGATGATGCTTAGGAGGTTACATACGTGATGGTCTACAACATATACAACTTGCAGAGCTACTTAACTTTCATATTTAGTCATTCAACTTACGGTTCTCATAAGTTTATGGGTTGACTAAAATTTACATATATTCTACAGAATTGAAAACATTGCAAAACAAAAAAATATTAGTGAACTGTTATATTGTTTCCATAAAAAGTAAGAGTTGTATATTTGAGATATTCAAGAAATGGATGTTTACCACATAATTTGTATAAGTTAAGTCATACATCAATGTATTCATATTACTTTGACTGGTATCATTACGATTGGACTAAGTGTATAAAAATAATGCCAGCAGCAAAATACTCATTTCTGTCACACAAAATGATAGCAGTATTTTGAGAGTTAAGACCCTAATAAAGTTACTACCATTCTGTGGGACAGGCTCTAGGCCTACTTTACGACCAGGTGAACCAGAGTCTAGTCGTAGACATGTCAGTGGTGTTTACCGTGCGGAGGAGTGGCCTGTAGAAACAGTTGATGGAGGAGCAGGGAGCAGGTGCCGAGAATCACATCCACTGTGGATTTACTGGACCCAGACTCATCTAGCTGGCAAACACACACACCGCAGTAACCAATATTACTCATAGAAATATGAGCTTTTTATGGATTGATCAATTATGTAATTTATGACAGAATATGAATTAATTAGCTTTGTAGTGCGGATAAGATAGATGACAACTTGAAATTGAGCAGAATATCTTATTGGTTGTGGACACGTACACTCATGCACTAACACACACACACACACACACACACACACACACACACACACACACAATATTCTTGGCATCATCAATTTTTCTAAATACAAAAGTAATATTGAAACCAAAAATTCATATATATTATAAATTAACTAAAATAAATTGCATTAAATTTGTATTAAAAATTAAATACATATATATATACCCACAAACAATAAACAAGAAATGTAGGCCTCACACTGTTTATGATATGTTCTGTGACAAGTCGGGCAATGTTGGCAATCCTCTCATGGACAACCAGTATTCCCTGAAATGAGTAGACACTGCAAACATTAAGATGGTTACCTCCACTATAAAACAGTGTAAATTTTCCACATCAATTTCTTTCAATTAAAAAAACAACTGTTTTTTGTAGAGTCAATTACAAGAACATATAAGAAACAATAAATAATCATGATTAAATTTCCTGTCTTTGACAAAGATTAGTGAGCTGGTAGCAGACTTGCCATCAGATGTTTCAGGAAGGCTGTGCTGTGTTGGAGCTCCTCCACTAGCTGGGTGTCCAAGTTGGACACCACCTGTCCGAGATCAGGGTGTGTTGGGGATAACTCAGACAGGTTTAACAGGGGCAACCAGTGATGTAGCTGAACACCAACCAAAGTAATAGCTTTCAATTGTCAATGAACATTTATTTAATTACTTACAAGAGAGACTTAATGTTCAATATCGAGATCCATTTTCTGAATGTATTCATTGTTATGCCAATTTCAACTACCCCGGTACATTCTTAACCAAAAGCAGTAAAGGTAAAATTTACTAATAATACAATCAGTGTTAACTATTGATAATATCTCATAATGGAGCTTAATATCAAAATCATCAATGAATGAACTAATCTTCCAATCTTCCAAGACTGAATGTGAGAAAGAACACATTTACAAATATTTTATGAATGCTTCAATGTGAAAAAGTACCGTATTAGTTCCAAGTTTGTCAGCAATATCAACATCGTCAAACACCCAGCACATGATAACAGGATGATGGGTGTACCACACATGAAGAGGACAGCTCTCCAGTACATCTAGCAGTGACACTACATCTGGATAACATACACTACATCTGGATAACAGACACTACATCTGGATAACAGACACTACATCTGGATAACAGACACTACTACTGAATAACAGACACTACATCTGGATAACAGACACTACTACTGAATAACACACTACTACTGAATAACAGACACTACATCTGGATAACAGACAATACATCTGGATAACAGACACTACATCTGGATAACAGACACTTCATCTGGATAACAGACACTACATCTGGATAACAGACACTACATCTGGATAACAGGGACACTGCCGATAAATGATTTACAAAACCTTTCTAAACTATATTAATTTACCTCTTTTGTAAGATGGGCTTGATGATGCCATTTCTCCCAAACACTACAACATTGAAATAGTTAAACATGAATACTATCATTACAAGTCGATATAGGATATAAACCACTAAATTATTTTAATTTCCCGCCAGACGGAGGTTTCGTACATAAGTCAGTACAGCATAGATGGGATTTCTGGCCCTGGATTGGTTGTAAATGGTATTTTCCACTGTAT
>JAUTBV010098745.1:0-16372 GCA_032361325.1 Lepetodrilus fucensis
CCTTCTTTAGAACGTCGTCCCTCTGCATAAAATAATACTTAGTCAAAATATTTGGTTATTATAAACAGATTTTTTATTACTGGTGCAATATTTATTTTATTTTTTATTTTAGTTAGTTAAAATGAAATAAGAAAATAGAGTTTTTTTTGTTTTTCATTCCATACAGTATTTACAAAGATAATCTACGAAATAGGGGTGTCAATGCATTTCATGCCAAACTATAATACTGTCTCCTATGTAAAGAATCTCGTTACAATTATGACAATAACTTGATTATGTCGTCTTCCCCGTTTCTGTGAAGTAAAACTCCAGTCATCCCTTTTCAAAGTGCTTACATGCCTAAAATAGATTAGTCAAGTGCCGTACAAAAACAAGCAAGTCTGTCCCTCCTTCATAGTATGTATAATTCCCCAGCAACCAACTGCAACATCAAAGCGTAACCTCATCCCTAAAACTGTACATGGGTTGTTCCATGGTTCTTTTTCTGGTCCCTTTCATTTCAGTCTAAAGGGGGGCCAGGTGAAGACTTTGCGATAGGGGGTCTAGAAAAATGTCGTAAGTTTGAGGTGATACATTTTGCCAGATGTCTCGTCAGGCAGCACAAAGAAATATGTTGTTTTTGCTCATCATTTGTTTTCTCATTACAATGGGGAAGTATTTGCGCCCAACATCTGGTTTGAACATGAAAATGCAAAGAAATATGTTGAAGTATAAATAAGTACTGGCAACAGCGAAGAGCCATCTCAGCTGACATTTTCAGGAATTTCACAGTCACTGAACGGCATACTTCTATGACAAACACACTTCCAAGAAAGATAATCAGGTCTCCAAATTTGGACTGGAGTCAACTGGCATATCATGTTGCAGAGACCTTGACAAGACATTCACATCAGTAAAGTATGGCAATGTCTTACAAAGTCTGATTTATGAAAAATATATCATATTATTATTTTACCATTAAAAAAAAAACCAACTGATTTATTGTAGAAATGAATAAACTCATAAAAAAATATTGAATAATTACTCAACATTTCATCAGTAAAATACTGACATCAGGAGTAAATAAACGTAACAAGTTAGTATTTTGGGAAATCTAATTTATGCACAACATTTGATACTGCATTATAGACATGTACTATAACAAAATGTTAAAACTCTTTTGTGCAACTCAATAATGATTTGCATTTTATTTTCATTGTGGTAATACAAATTTGTATTCAGAAAACAGATACAGTTCCACAGAGAATTATTTCATTGGATACATATAATTTAACAATAATAATAATATAAATATAATTTTGTCATTGATAGAATTTAACAAATGTTTAATTTGTGGCAGCCTGTCGTTATCTAGCTTATCAAAAGTTGTTATTCATTTCAACATCATCTGAATCAAAGTTCAAATAGTAATTCACATTTTTATATGGTCTTTCAATTTCATTATTAACACCAATATCATCATAATTTGTGTATTTCAAAACAAGCTTCATTATTAGCAGGGACAGTACTATCCCTCAAAACAGCAACAACTGTTTCAACATCTGCAATATTTATGCTAAACATCCTTCAATACCCTTTCCTAAACATGCTAAACATCGGTTAGGCCATTGCATAGGGCATTGCATGTCCCATTCCACTCGCAGATGTTTGTACGCGTTCTATAGAACAGGAAGAATTTGGACTATAACTATGTATTATTCATGACGGTCTGCAATGCCGTCTAATAAAATTACTTAATAAGTATAGCAGGATTCCCTGTTCTGTCTTCATCTATATAGTATACAGTTATAGTAGTATTAGTAGTAGTAGAACTGACCAAGCCCAGCTGGCGAGTCATGTTACTTTACTAATAGCATTGTCCACGTTCATGTGTCTCAGAACGGCAATCTTAAGGTCAAAGAACAAGATAACACTACTTTAATTATGATTTTGATGCGATCATCATATAACATTGAATATCAAATATATGTAAATTTATTAATATGCTAAGAGTCATTGACCATCACTTAAAGGTATTCAGATATAGATCCTAGAATATTACTTGTTGATTATATTATGTCATAATGTCCATTATACTTTACGACATAGCCACATGTCTACTATTGTCTATTGTATGTAATGACATAATCATGTGTCTACACCCAATACTAACCCCATGGCTTCCTTTTCACACATATTCAATCAGATTTAGTTCAATCTATAACAACCAAGCATTAACAAAGCCCACACAGCCACCTAATTTGTTGGGAAATGACATTCTGAAAGTTTCATAACGAACAAAAACTGTATCAGACGTCTGGCTATGCATCTATGTTAGACGGCTGACTACTAGTCTTAGACAGGTGATTAAACAAACATGACATGCCTAAATATCAACGGTATCATTTACAAAGGGAAGTACTGTTGTATCTAAATTTATCATTTTCAACACAATTCCAAAACGAAATTTCATGTAAATGGTAACTGTAAGGGCGCTGACGGTAGTTGTGCTTTGATTGGACGCACAGATCTGGTTACAACATCCATCAATGTGAAGTTGACCGATGCCCAGTCTCTGATGGGTCATAATACATTATGCTAGCGGTAAGTAATTTCAAACATCAATACCTTCCACTTCAAATGATTGATTTATAATTTACACCAACGGATTAATCATGATGATGTCAAAGTCACACTGCAGCAAACTCATCTGCATAAAATCGCATCATTACACGAGACATAATGTAAGAAGATTTGATTAGGTTGTGATTTCAGAACTGATATGTTTTTGTTGCGAATCTGTTAACATAGTTTTCCAATTACTGAAATAAATTTGTCGAAAAATAGCATCGTTAGTTCTCTCAACAAAAATAACATCTTTAGTTTACTTAACAAACTAGAAAAAGGAGCATTCACTACTTCCGACTACTTCGAAACAATTCCATTTATGTGTTAACATTTGTATTTTTTTCAATCAAAGACAACAATTTCCTAAATCTTAACAGATTCCCACGATCTGTGGCCCTCTGGCTTTCCATCCTGGGATCTCAAAGTGATAACTTTGCTTCAAAGAAATGTATAACTTTAGTCTTAACACTAGCTTCAAGCACGTTTGGCCTTTAATTCTACACGATCAAAAACGTTTTATTCATAGCAGGATCACAACTATCATGCTCCATTTCTCAAAAGATTTAATGTTGTGGTTTGTAACGATAATTTTTCCCAATAAAACATGAATTTGGTCAAGTGCAATGGAAGGTCCTATACTTGACAATACAAGGGAGCAGTAGCCAATTAGAAGAGAAATGATCGAGATGAAACAGGCCAAACTGCATGTGAGAATCAACGGCAATAAAAGCAGAATAAAGCCTGTTAGATAATTAGCCATCGAGTACAATAACGCCAGTATTGCAGAGATATCGCGGTTGGACTAGGCATGCTCCTACTAGAAATGTCTGGTATTTGTGTCCATACCATGCACAGTTGTATCTCTTTCAATTTTAATGTTATTAAAGAAAAACAGAAAGAAAAAAATAAAGCAAACATATATCATCTTTGAGAGGAATTCCAATGTATTCCAATGTTAATAAAAACATGCTCACTAAAAATACAAAGAAATGGCGAAAGAATGTAAAATCCATTATGAAAATCTGCAAAATATTTGGAAAATAATGTTGTTGATGCCATTAACTGGGGAAATCCTTTGACATCTTGACAAAGTCTCAAGTACAGCTTAAAGTGCAAGAACACATTACATCTGGAGGATGAGAAAATAAGGACATGCTTTCCCCGAGGCAAAACAAAGTGATCTGATCAGTTTTTTAAAGTTGGATTTGAGATTCAGGATAACTGTGTATGTTTATGTTTGTGTGTGTGTGTGCACTTTTTATTAATTGGGGTTTTGAGAGACTTTCAAGATTATTTCACTCACATCATGGCTTGTCACTTTCAGGGAAGGAGGAAACATACAATGCCTGTAGTGCTGAGTGTTGAAGCAAATCTACAAGCAATACAAAGGCTGGTACTGACAAACCAAGGCTGATAACTGCAGTGACGGCACAGACATTGCATGCTCTCATTGTAGTAGCTTGGTAGAGGTAACTGCCTTGAACACTGTTCCCTGGTCCCCAGAAAAAAAACACTGCAAGAACTGTGACATTTACTGTACGCATATGACAAGAACTGTAACAAAGTGCAATGACTCTACTGGCTGATGCAATCGAAATACCTTCTCGGCACAACAGGTGACGATTTCGGTGGAACAAATACAAATAACTTCAAGAAGAATTATCACTCCGTACAAAACAACACATTTCTGGCTACTGCTAATCTGGTGTTTGTCATAACTATCATATGGAGTTAATCACGTCCTTCGTACAGTACTCTCTCCCTTACACCTGGTCCAGGCAAACACCATGCCTCATGATGTGTTACTGACTTATTTAATCTATGCCATGCACACAGTGTAGTGTGTCTCATCTCTGCATGTTGAGCACTGAAAGTCAGCTTCATAATCAGCACAGCCGTCTCAACACCGGGTTCAACAGGACTTCTAATACACTGAATACCTGGTATTAAAATATCAAACTAAACCATTGCTCATCAATGGTTTAACCCTCTCCCTGCTGAAGGCAACCAGAAATGCCCAAATGAGCAATAACCTTTCCCTAATCTACCAGGGAGAGGGTTGAATGTGCAATGCATTACTGCTAATGCCATATACAGCCATCCAATTCGAGACAAATCAACAGTAATATTTAAATACAAAATCATAAAATACAATATTCCAGCTGAAGTCAACTGGAAAAAGCATTGATCAATTCAAACTTTTCAGAAAATATTTAACATAAATTATACAAATTATTCATATTTATTTCAGTATCAATGGTTGACAGAATTTTACTGATGAATGGTAACATTGTTACAATCTTGTCACTTGCCATAGAGGGTAATAGTGTAACGAGCTTATATTAATGATTAGGGTATCATTGTTTCAAGATTTATAGTGATGATGAATTGTAACTGGCAACATTATTACAAACTAATAAAGATCACGAAGCGTAGCATTGCTAAAAGTGTATATTGATGACGGATGCAAAAGAAAATACTGATGGTGAAGGATGACAGAGAAGGATGACACAGGACAACTGTTAGAAGTGTACTCATGATGACTGTTGACCGCTACACTCTATTATTGATGATGACATATAACCATCACAAACTTCTACCGAAGGAGAAAACAAATTTCATTAGTAACATATTTATTTCAAACTACAGACTTCAAACAAACGCAGTACTCAAGTAATGTGATTAAAATGCTGAGGACAGAACGGAACAGGCAATATACACATTAAAAAATTCACAAATGGATAATTTGTTTCTTCCATAAAAATACAATGAGTTAGGCAAGCCTGCAATTGGGTCCATGACAATACAAGAGTTGGAACAACCTACAATTAGTACCAGTACAATGCAAGTAAGATGTACTTATTTCTGCATGCCGAGCATTCAGTAATTACAGCCAAAATATAATAAATTCATAAACATGGCTGGTAGGGGTAATTACACGAGTGCAGACATAATGGTCCAGTAAAAACTCCCATAAACTTGAAGTCGGCCATTTTCACTTGAATAATTCTGGTGCTCATTCAATGAACACAACAAGACATAATCGACTTTCATTTCAAAGTTTGCAGTCGATGAGAGTGACTGAGATCTGTAAGTACGCTGTAGCTCAGCATATGTTACAGCATATTTAGTAGTAAGTACTGACGGATATATACAGCAAAGCGGCTTAAGTCCAGATTTAACTTCTATGAAAAGGTGTATCGATTCTATTTGAAAAGGCCCGTCTTGAGACGTATAAAATGATTAAAACTTTTCCACATATGTTGCTCTACACAGATGACGTGCTACCTACTAAAAATTGATTTTCCTTTTCACAGCTGCTACAGTATAAATTGACATTTGTTTTCAATTTAAACATATACATGTATACATTTCAAAGCTGTTTGAAATCAGTGTGGGTTTTCTCTCATTTGCAGATGGTAAGAGTTCTATAAACACATTGAACAATCTGTTCACTTCTCAGAAGAATCCAGACTTCACTGCAAGTAAGTTTTCACTCTGATCACTGGCAAGATAAACAAGATTGGTTTTCCGAAAAGCTAGATTAAATTTCTAATATTATTATGTTAAAAAAATGCAAATGTAATATAGCTATTAAAAAATAGCCTAGTTGTCACATGCATGCTTCTCTGGTTAGGTAATAAAACAAAATGGTGGGATTTGTTCAAATAATAATTGAGAAATGGTTTAGGAAAATCAGTAATTTTGACAGATTTGGGTGTGAAAAGTTATATAGTTAAACATTACCTCTTTCAATATGTCTTATGCAAGTTACCAATAATAATTATATATAGAGAATAGAAATTAGTTCAAAAATTCTACTTTCTTAACATATTTTCTGGTTTTATCAAAGCACAATTGTCTCTATATAAGACTTTGAATATCCAGATGCAAATTTCACTGCGATAATAAACAATCACTTGTAGCCTCATAAGTGCAAAACCATTATCAAAGTATTTCCAACTATTTCCACTGTTGAATAGATGAACAGATGACTGAATACACCCAATGATAATTTGTCAAGAGATTTCACACTTAGAATACATCCATAAATGCCTGTATTTTTCTTTCCAAACGAACAATAGCATTTCTATTATGGATAAGCTGATCATTTCAATGCTAAATACGGACAGCTGTCTACTCTTTAATAAATAATAGTATTTACATTTGAATACCTTTAATACCAGTTCACATTAGCATAAAGTTTTGAAAAAGTACATGTTATGTTTGTGATAAAAGTAGAAATAAACATACCAAATATGATATTTACAGGTATAAATTTCCACAAACGTAAGATAACCAGATGATTGTATTTGATAGAATGAATTAATCAATGCTTATGTCGCAGTAGGAATATTTCACCCATAAGCAACGTATTTCATAGAAATTGATAGAATTAATTCATATATTTCACATGCAATATAAATTAAGCATTTCAATGAAAAAACTGCATACCTGTTATCAGAAATCTTGCTGAACTTAGAACTTCGCTAATTTTGACAAAGGATCTGTGAACAATATTTAATTATTGCTATTGAGCAACTACTTACTTGTTTGTATATTACTAATGCAACATTCCACTACAAAAGAATGCTCTTTTAATAGTCTTCAGATGTTGCTAAAGAGCTACATTCCTCACATTATACATGGCACTTACATAAACTATAGATACTATCTATATAAAACTGACTATAAAAACTGACAATAAAAACTGGGACATAATTATTATTGATTTTGGATTAATTCAAACTTCCAAACTCATCAGAAGGATTATTGCATTACTATAACGATAATTATACATTTGTGACTTTTGCATGCTGAAAAAGCCATCCAACTGGAAAACATGTAGGCACAACACCTTTAATTAAAAGTACCTGTAACATGTAGCAGCACACTGCCTATAATCAAAGATACCTGTGACACATAGCACACTGCCTATAATCAAAGATACATGTAACACATAGCATACTACCTGTAATCAAAGATACCTGTGACACACAGCGTATTGCTTTTAATCAAAAGATACCTGTGACACACAGCGTATTGCTTTTAATCAAAGATACATGTGACACATAGCATACTGTCTTTAATCAAAGATACCTGTGACACATAGCACATTGCCTTTAATCAAAGATACCCATGACAAATAGCATACTGCCTTTAATCAAAGATACCTGTGACATATAGCACATTGCCTTTAATCAAAGATACCCGTGACAAATAGCATACTGCCTTTAATCAAAGATACCTGTGACACATAGCACATTGCCTTTAATCAAAGATACCTGTGACACATAGCATACTACCTGTAATCAAAGATGCTGGTGACACATAGCACACTGCCTTTAATCAAAGATACCTGTGACACATAGCATACTACCTGTAATCAAATATACCTGTGACACATAGCATACTACATGTAATCAAATATACCTGTGACACATAGCACACTACCTTTAATCAAAGATCCTGAGACACATAGCACACTGCCTTTAATCAAAGATACCTGTGACACATATCATACTGCCTTTAATCAAAGATACCTGTGACACATAGCACACTGCCTTTAATCAAAGATACATGTAACACATTAATAATATAATGCAGAAAGATACAACAATAATGTGAAATTATTGTAAATGTTGAACCAAGTACATTGTAATAAAATGTCACAGGATTTAAGTTAACTTTCGACCCGACAATGATTGTTACAAATAATTACTCAAACTGCAGGCGCATAGCTGCCTATACGCAGATGCATAAACATCAATTTCCTAGCAAAATCTATTTTTTAAACAAAAGATAAATTTAGTACAGGTACAGTACTGGTGAACCAAGATCAAAATACCCCTAGCTACGAGACTGTACTTAATATTTACCATGCCCATTCAAGCAGAGATAGACCCTAATCTAATTTAAATCTATAGTAATGTTGAGGCGACACCGAGAGACCCGAGAGCCATATGACCTGAAAAGGTTTTTCAAAGCCAGAAAATGATAGGTGTCAAATAACAAAACCATATAGCGATTCCTAGTAACTGGAAGATTGATTGTAGAGCTATTCAAGTCATAGTCAAATGACTATTACAGATTATTAATCAATTTGCACACCCTCATAAGTTTTAATAATGCATTTCTGACAATATCTGAGCAACATCACATTACCATGGGTTCCAGATTTAATTGCAGATACATTTAATCAATTTCACGATAGGTTGAGTTATGTCAGCTGGGTTCTTCTCTAAGTTCATGGCATGAGTACTTCAAAGACGTGACCCTACATATTTTAATTCAATTGTTTGCATAATTTACTGGGCTATGCAGATTTGATTGCATGTGATAATCTTCATTCTTTTCAGCTTGTGTCACGACAGCCATATAATACTTGCCAAGCTTGTCTTACAGGTAAGATATATGTATTCATTTACACAAGATATCTTGAATAACATTTTTCTTAGGAAATGTACATGAATTCACTCGAAACTTAAGGTTAATATATTGCAATGTATACAATTCATTCCCTACATACATTAGTTATCAGTTAACACCCCAAAACCAAACAAAAAATATAAAATCAATACTTTCGTAAATCCTTATAATTTATTTTTGTATTTTTTTTGTATTGAGGGGTTAGAGTCACTATCTAGATTATTTCACTAATTCTAATGAAGAAGAGATATACTAGTAGTACATGACAACATTCACTAGCATTTGATACTTAGAACTGCACAAAGGGCACAGTTTACAAAACAAATGACAATATGATAAACGTGAATGGTCAAGCAGAACACGATGGACACAGACCTGTTCCACGGAATGGTCGTAGCACTGCAAGACTCTTAACTTCAAGCAAGTTACGACAATCGTAGAGTTACGTCTCTCACAAAGTTATGACCCTCGTACAGTTACCATGGTTCTGTGGGACAGGATACATAAGTCTTCTAGAGACTCACCTTCTTGATACTTTTCTTGCCCTTGTCGTGTTTTTTGCCCTTGTCATGTTTCTTGCCCTTCTTGTGGCGGGTCTTGGACAGCTGTTCGGCTGTCATGTCGGACTGCGTTGAATCGGCCACCATCTTGGCAGCACTCATGTTCTATACCTGCGCCACCAGAATCTGGAACACAAGTTAACAGGTGAAGTCACCACGGACCAATTTCGGGGAACTTCACGAACAATTTGGAAATTTATCTCCTTTCACTATGACAACTATGTAGGTTTTGTCTTTCTCTAGGTTTGTCTTCACCTAGGATAGCTATGCAGACTTTTGTCTTTCTCAGGATATCTATGAAGATTTTGTTTTTCTCTAAGATAGCTATGCAGATGTTTTGTCTTTCTCTTAGGTTATCTATGAAGACTTTGTTTTTCTCCAAGATAGTCATGCAGACTTTTGTCTTTCTCTTGGGATATCTATGAAGATTTTGCTTTTCCCTAGGATAGCTATGCAGAAAGTATCTTCCCCTAGTATTTAGCTATACAGATTTGTTTTGTCTTTCTGAGGCCAATGCAGATGTTTGTTTCTCTAGAATAGCTATGCAAATATTAAATTAAATGTTATAGACCAAAGAATATCCATTTACATCCTACTTTTTACAGAACATGGATATTGAAGTTTGTCGACCTGTGAGAATCCAATCAGAATTGACTGCAGGAAAATGTTGGTTAAATGATGCAATTCATTAATGCATCACTTAAAGGATGCACTTAAACCATTGACAAATGTCAATATCGCCAAACATTCCTGTTTAATGAGCGTTATCTTGCATAAACGAGTGGCGTAACACTGCAGAATATAAACACTCTGTTTAAGGAAGAACGGCATCCTGACACTTCCATGTTAAAATCAAACTACAACGCGTTACGTAAAACCAGAGAAGAAAAAAATAAACTAATAAATTTTAACATTGTAATATAATTAATCCATGACCTATTACCATTACAAGATATACAAAGAACTGTCAGTATGCCAACCATCCTTTGAAGATTACTGTCCAATCCAAAGAATGTTTTCACATTCTTGTTATGGTACGTGTCCAGTACAATCCAATAACCACAAAGCTGAATTCTGAAATCAAATCTAACGCCAATGACAGATGGCTGTTGTCATAATTTGCCACTTAATGGCAAAGTTACTTTTGAAGTGAACATTGATGTTTATTTCCATCTTAGGAAATTAATCCTTTCTGCGCTGCATAAACAAAATGCACAAGCAAACAAAGCATTACTGATTTAATCATAAGGTGGCATCTCACAACTCCTCCGATAGCGAAACCACAGGGCTAGGTAAAGTTTCACCAAGTACAATCAGCAGATGGTTGTATTGACAATCACTATGTTCACACATTTAATTTTACTTCTTCAAAGTTTGCTATGTCAATAGGAGGATGTTTACGAGAATTGATTTCAATAAAGACTTTAAAATATCAGTGAAAAAAGTTTATTTAGGAATTCACAAACAGATGTGACTCAAATCAATGAAGTAACCACTGATGTGCAATTTATAGCAATATACATTTGTTATCAATTATCAGGAGTTTGAAGAAAAAGACTTTCTATAACCAGTCCAATATATCTCAATAAAAATAATTTTCCAAGTATCAATTCTTCATACAGTGAGGTTATTGACTCCTAAAAATCCATGATACATCTGGTACACAAATCTCTGGCAGACTACAAGCCTGGCCCAGAACCCAGTGGTCAGTATGCAACACCTCAATCTTCATACACTACACACACATTGAAAATTGCTCCAGTCCCACATGTAGGCCTAAAATGTTCTCTTGTTTGTTGAATATGAGTTGTATGACTGTGTAAATATTGGTAGAGGTCCAAGATGGCCACCATGGGTCAATGGCATTCTCTTGATGAAAAATTGGGAGGGGGGAAGGTTAGGGAGGGCAGATATACTGTCCCTGATGCAGGGGGGGGGGGGGGGCGGTGAGAGCGGCTTTCTGTACCCAGTGTAAACCCAGATATAGGAAAGGGACTCAGATTACAGGGAACAACCTTTTAAACATGTAAGGGATGGCCACAGGGTTCAGTGATACTTCTGGAACATGAGTGACATTAAAAAATACATACTCTATTTATTTTCCTATACAGAAAACTAGTAAGGGTCAGAGGTCAAGATAAAACCTGATATTCTTTATATGACCAATGAATGTTAGTTTTGTTGAGGATGTGCAATGATGTCTCTTGTGACTTTGATGGTAAATTGAGAAAACTTTACTTGAAAACATTTAAAACTTAGATCTGCTCGAGGCAACCATACATGGCAATTTGATCCACAATTGTGAACAAACTATCATATTGCATCCACCTTCAAACTGATTTTATTACTGTTAGGTCTCTTTAAATCTGGCCCTGACCACCACCACAACACCACCAGCCCACCCACCCCTGCCGCCCCCCACAACCCCCAACTAACCCAGCACATACACACACTGGTTTTACTCAGATTTATCACAAGACTAAACTGTTGCAAGATTTTTCTACTCAAAGAGTAAAGAAATTCAAGCACAGCTTGACAAAAGCCAGGTAATTGGGTGTTGTTCAAACCAACACAATCATAATCCATTTTTATTTCAAGCAAAGGAATCCCAATTTTCACCTACACCCAACTATGCATCTCTGAACATGCAGACGCCAGTAATGTCGCGACCATGGAACAACACCAGAATGCAGAGACCTACCCTAAAGTTACAAGGGTATCACTGACAACACGAAATGAAGTGATAAGTGGACACAATTTTAAGCATATTTTCACAAAAGGCTGCTGAAATTTGATTAACCCTGGCATTGTCTACTTGTCCTGACCAGTTCAATGGCTGAAGATGTGACATGGGCTTACCTATTGTGCACAGAGACCTGATACCACCATTACCACCATTATATAGGTAGCCCTTTAATCGTGCTTCTTTTAAAGAAATTGACCGTGAAAAAGCTTAAGCCACGGGACGGCAATTTCCAGTTTAATGCTAATTTACTTGCGTATCCTGTTTCAGGTGGTTATACCAATTTGACACCTGGGAGACTTCTCATTTAATTATAGGATTAAACTTGTGAAAAAGTTCTACCCAAAAGAAATCGAATTCCATCCATTTAAATGTTTAATTCTTTTATAATACTGTATTCCTTCAAAATGTTTTGACTTCAATTAATTTTCATGACTTTATAATCTCACGAAATCAAGATTTTCGACTCACAATTATCTTTTCCATTCATCAATTCTTAGCATGAAGACTTTTTCAATATCAGGTCTTCAGAAATACATAATTTCAATAGCAAAGATCGTTTAATAATGTCGGAATGTAAAATCAGTTTCTGATTGATTAACTATCCAAAAATTCAAACTAAAAGTCAGTAAAATCAGAAAAGTCTATTAAATTTGTCCTGTCGAGGACCTGTAATCGGGACATTAATCTACACAACCTTTTTCCACTTGATGTGCAAGTTATTTCCTCAGCGACATACACCCAAATCCAAATCATCTATTTCACATGCAATCGATTCTCAAAATCTTCAACAAATGGCTATCAAATCCCAGTGTAATTCAGAAACGATTCTCTAAAACTACTCATTCAGTCATTAAGAGCACGTATTTAACCGCGTAACCATGCATGTCTGAAATTATCTTTGACAGGCACAAAACACTACACTGTTTTTATAATTCTCTTCAATAAAACATGAAACGTTAATTTATAGATATTAAACTTCTCGTTTGAGAAAGTTAGGAATCAAATAATAGAAGTTTGAATAGTTAATATACAGTTACATTGAGCATGGAACACTTAAATCGCACTCGTAATTCCGACGAGCTGTCCACACTGGGAAAATGGATCCCTGGCTCCCACTCGGAAGCTTCTGGAAACACAGACCATTTGTATGCCTCGTTTGTCTGCTCCACACTCAATTTAAACATTTTACACTACTCTCTTATCTAGTGCCTCGAATGTCATTGATTTGTCATCAAAAGACTCAACAAATTTCAATAAATATTTGAGAGCAAAAATTATCAAAGGCGATTTCCTTCTAAAGCTGGAGAAGCCGAAGCCAAAATGTACATAATGCAAATTTAAATACGCGTTGCTACGATACGAGTGTCTCATTAGAAAGTCTGATGCAATGAAGTTTTACTACATCCAAGGTTTGCTATATAAACTCTGGCCCGACTCTCATCCCCGAACCTGGCATCACACAGTCGGAACTGACCACAAAAAGTAATAAACTTTTGTTCTAGTTAACCAACAAATCGCCAGTTCACTGCCATAGAAAACATGAAAGGGATTTGGTTTCAAATTCAAAAGGCAATTTTTTCAGCGATCAATCAAAATGCAGATATAGTTGTGCATAATTTGACAGAGTAATCTCCCCCTGCAAAGTTGCAAAGCTTCCTCGATTCTGTTTTAATCCTCTTTCAATAAGTTGTGCTGCAGTAATCTTGAGATGATAGATACACTTGTGACATTGTTTGAAAAATCTCACGTTTAATTTCCCAAAGTCGTGTAAGGCAAGCATGAGATATAACACCAGCACATGATATTGGATGGCCATCGACCAATCAGATTGCATCTCCAGCAAAACGCCAACAGCTGGCAAATTTCCTGTTTGGACAAATTGTTGTCTTTAAGCGTTAAAGTTTCAAACATTTCATATTGTGAAATGGCTAAAGATTTAGAATTCACGGAAACTCTAAAAGCATGATAAATGTATACCGTCATGAATGTTTAATAGCTGATATTGATCTAACTATAAGGATATTGATCCAACTTATATTACATAGTAACTGGGGCAATTTGATATACATTATCTTATTGGAGAAAATCATGTACATTATCACAGATTGGGCAAAATGATATAGATTATACTAGTAATATATTTGGACACATGTACCATAACTGTAAATATGTTTCAAATAGTGGAAGAACTAAATCTATTTACAAATTATTTGAGCAGTTATACATGGGCCTGTTATACCAAAAACATATATATCTGAAGAAACAATCATATATGAGATGACATCTGAAGGAAAACACATATATCTTTAGGAAAATACAGATATCTTTAGAAAAACACAGATATCCGAAGAAAAACACCAAAATCAAACTCATAGAGCTGATGATCCTGCACCACATAGTGTGATTGATTCCTTCCAAATGACCCGCTATTGATAAATATGCTCATTTTAAGTCATTTATTTACATGACTTGTTAGATGAACAAGACGATGCAATGTTTACATGTGACTTCATCAAAGTTACGCCATCTGAAAGCTCAGATTCTTGCAAATATTGCCCTATATATTACATATGACCAATAATAAAAATAGGCATAGGTAATATCCCCTATGTGTACGAGTCACTTTAACATTCGCTGCAAGAATTCTTCCCACATAGACAATAATATGCAAGATATGCTGAAATACAATATGGCTGGTGTTATTTCTGTGTTTCAGAGTATATCAACATGTTCATGTTTAAGTACTGGTGTTATTTCTGTGTTTCAGAGTATATCAACATGTTCATGTTTAAGTACACTGTTGATGGAGGAGACCCACTCTGCAATCCTCAGTTGCAATTCTACCCAAATCAGGTGAGATTATATGCTTTACTGATATTACGTGGTCCTTTCTTCATGTCCTGTGAAGACAAAGTTAGGCCTATATCAGGGCTGTGTTCAGGCTACACTACACTACACTACACTACGCTACACTACGCTACGCTACTATTCCACTAAGTAGTAGCTGGATGAATGGGTTTGAAGCAAAATAGCAGAATATTGGTTTGCGTATGTGTGCAGTCCAATTCGCTTCATGCGTTGTGTTCAAACCCATAGTGAAAAGTAGCACTATATAGTACATAGTGCAGGCTGAACACACCCTTGGTTTCCAGTTCAGAATCATGTTTTAATGTCCCCAAATTGGACGGTCATACAGCAACTCTTGTTTTCCTCTCACCATTCAGGATTATAAGTTTATTGTTTGAGGATAAATGTTGTGTGTCAGCTATTGTCTGTCCAATGTTCTGCTTCATGTATATGTTGTTGGTTCCACTACTAAATGCACTACTGATGTTAAGCCTACTAGTCCATAAAGTGCTTAACATTGTCTCAATAGACTACAAATTGTTGAAGAACTTCTAGGTATATATACTTACTCCTTCAGCTGTTTTGACAATCAGTCTCTTTTATTATTGTATGCATGAATTGGTGTATTAATACTGGATTAGTAATAGTCAATGATACATGGGTTTTAGACAATTATGCATTGAGAATTGTAACCTAGAATTAGTGTTTTGATTTCAGAAAACTATCCAGACAATTTTGCTGTTGGTAGCAGTGGCATGCGTTCCTGTTTTACTGTTTGCAAAACCCTTTATCCTGAGACATCAACATAACAAGAAGATCAAGGTAGGAAATACTAGCTTAATTCAATATTTATCCACCATCGTACATTGAAGGATAATGTCATTAATAATTATACCTTCCCATACAGTGCATAACACCTGGAGGGATTGTCATTACTTAACTCTAAATGTATTAATAACTAACCGCAAAGAATGAATTTCCACTCGTTATGGATAATAAAGAATGTCTATCTAAAGAAATATGGAATGTTTAGCTACTGATAGTGATATCACTAGATATGTTACATAGTGATATCACTAGATATGTTACACAGTGATATCACTAGATATGTTACACAGTGATATCACTAGATATGTTACACAGTGATATCACTAGATACGTTACACAGTGATATCACTAGATA
>JAUTBV010098756.1:0-16361 GCA_032361325.1 Lepetodrilus fucensis
TCTATTGACTCACTCACTCTCACTCATTCTGTTCTATTGACTCACTCTGTTCTATTGACTCACTCACTCACTCACTCACTCTCTGTTCTGTTGACTCACTCACTCTCTGTTTTATTGACTCACTCACACTGTTGTATTGACTCACCCACTCATTCTGTGTTCTATTGACTCACTCACTCTCACTCATTCTGTTCTATTGACTCACTCTGTTCTATTGACTCACTCACTCACTCACTCTCTGTTCTGTTGACTCACTCACACTGTTGTATTGACTCACTCATACTGTTGTATTGACTCACTCACACTGTTGTATTGACTCACTCACTCACTCATTCTGTGTTCTGTTGACAGGTGTGGAGTCTGGATGTCCACCAGCTGCTCTTCTCGTTCCCAGGAGAACACAGCAAGAACACGTTCTTCAAGAACGTGGGCTCCACCTCGGGAGTGGCCCAGGTGTCGCTGGGTTTCGGCCATCATCTCTTCTCCTGCGGCGTCGACGGCTCCATGAAGTTCCGGCAGCTGCCAGAGAAAGATCTAGTTGTCCACACGTGGCCGTCTTGATGCAGATGACCTCCTAGATCCTAATATATCTCAGTGTGACTGAACTATGTCGGGACACCACAGCAGTGATGATAGCATGTAGGGCAAAGAAGAGCCATCAAACCAAGCAATGGGTATCACACCTGCAAAGAAGTGCAGCTATTTCATGCAGTGTTGAAATGAGATTATGTTTGTATTATGAGATGATGTCCACCATTGGGATTGGTTCTTGTAGAGCATGTGTCCCCGAGATAGATGCTTTGTAGTCTGCCATAAACAAAACCTTTCCATATTTGCTGTCACGTATCCTGCATGCCAAATGACTTCAGTCTACTAGTGAGGTTAAATGTAGAACATCAATGGGTATTTTCGTATCCAATTAGTTCAAGGTCAACAAGTGCTGAAACCCTGGTGATTGTTTCATTGTAATCTTTCTCAGGGTTCATATCTAACAGTGCCAGATATTGGCTAGGAATAGATAATGGTCATACTTCACATTCTTTACTATCATCTACTCTAAGTTCATGTAACTTTTAACATTTTCATTCATGTGGACAAATCTGAGCTATCTGATTGACAAACCACGAATATCTGCTAGTCCCACTTAGATGTCTCTTTAACAAGGTAACAGACCCCAATGTGCAGTCTATGATAGAAAGTATGTATGTGTTTGTAATCCATGCTAGTTTATCTTGTTTATGCTGAGCAAGAACGGGAATGTAAACTTCCTTTTCTATACAATTAATACAAACTAAGTTTTGACATTAACTTTCAATACTTGCAATTTTAATACATTTATTTATCCAAGGTCAAACAGTTATTTCCGTAGTGCTAGGACATTTTTCTGATGAAGGATGATAAGACATTGAATGCAGCATGAGATATCTAGCGATGTTTAGATTTATATTGTGAACATCATTGAATGCTGATTATGATATGAACACATTCCTAGTAATGGATGACTGCTTGCAGGTCATCATGACCTATTTACAATGGGATGAACAGTATATTTAAGTCCTTGCATTGTATGCAATTCTAGTTTGAGCAGTAGTGCCAAACCTCATACTAGTATAACAAATAGATTGTAACAAATAGACTTTTTGTCAAACATGTTTGTAATCAGGGTAACTAATAATGTAGTCTGACTTATAGAAATACATTTAGTCTACATAGTGTCAAGTTCTATCAATTGTTATTTAGATTGCTCAGGTTTCTAACTCTGAGTGTTTGATGTCGTGCTGCTAGTGGACTGCTTCTATAATATACAGCTGTATTATCATGATTATACAGAACATAAACCAGTATCTATAGGATTGGTAGGTTTACATTATTACAATTTACTGATTGATTTGATACCTATTCCATTGGAAGTGTACAATTATATGTATAAATATATATATGGTGGTTGTGACAAATGACACTTATTTTTAATTTAGGATACAAATACGGTTTCAAATTACAGTAGATCAGTATTTTAAAAGAATATAATTTGTTGTAGTTATGTTGTAATTAAAGAAGACAATCATCTAGTTATGGACGATTGGTCTGGAGAATTTTCATAGTTTAGTTACTTGGATCTATGTATTATGTGATATCAGATCTGTTGTCATTGTGATATGTGTATTTAAGTCGAAAAATAGATTTAATGGAGTTTAGACTGTTGAATATAGAATACTGCTCACAAAGAGATTGTTAGACGGAGCATTTACATAAAATTCAGATTTGTCGATTTCTATGATTCTTCAGTAACATTTAATTAAAAGCTTGATAGTAGCGGCATCATGACAACCTAGTGTGCATTTATTTCTCCTGATCTTTGCAATACCATATCATTACCGGTATCTCATGTGTTTCTCTTGCATAATCTTTGCATGGGATTTTTGACACGTTATGAACAATATTCTGTGTGTTTGTTTTCATTGTCATAATCAAAATAACAGTTTTAAGAGTATTACATAAATAATAACACAATGTGCAATATATGTAAATATTGTCGGCAATGTTGAGCATTCGATTGCGAGACATAATATATATGTAGAAGCTGGCCAGTGTTGGTTCACAGCATACAGCAGGGATAAACAGTAACTTTAAACAATTGTGTACATAGTTTACATCTCTCTCTAGCATCAGCCACCCAGCCCAGGCACACCCCACCCCACCCCACCCCACCCCACCCCACCCCACCATACCCAATGTTCTCCCATAAAATATGCATTTTGAGAAATGTTTCTACATGATTCCACATCTACTATAAGCTATTACTGCAGTGATAGTAAATAAGGACCTATGCACCTACTGGCCCTAAGTGAAGTGTTGTAGAAGATGCTGTAAAATCATCACATTTCTGCCCCCCCACCCCCATCATAGTGGCATCCTCATATAGCCTGCTATTACATAACTAACAGTAATACAGATACAAAATGAGTAATCTTGTTTAAAAGATTTTCTCAAGGTATTTGTGTGGTGTTTTTTTTTTAACATTTGGTTTCAAGATGTTTATTACATACATGTATTTTGTATTTTCATTGGATTAAGGAGTATTATTCATGTAGTCTAGATATACTACTCAAACTTTGCTAAGGATTGTACCATTTTTGTAGGAAATAATAATATCACCCTTAATATAATAAATATAATATAATATAATTCCACCCTTAATAGTGATCGCTAGGAAATTTTGAGTAGTACATGTGTTCTAGTATCTGATAGATTTTAGAAACCGGGTATTGTCTGATCTTTACTGGTCAAGACTTTAGTCATGTGTAGGAGTACATTCTGGTAATAATTGTTGCTGCTTTCATTCCATGGATCAATCATGAAATTTGAATCTGAAAGTATTACCTATGTTGATGGTGTTTTTTTCCATAGTTACTATTCAGCTATCTTGTCTATTCCCTGTTAAGGTTGTACCTTCCTGATTCTGTGATAGACTGAAGACCAAGGAGAGAATCATGTTGTTATTTATCTGTTGGAATAGCCTTTCCATCTCTGAGGTTGTATTTGAGCTGTATGTTTTCCCAAAATGTGCTCTATATTATGAGGTATACAGTGTGTTTATCCAAGTAGTCGAATGTTGAGAAATATGTCGAGAAATATGGAAAAGATACAGAAGAATGAGATACTGTTTGAGAATTTACTGTTTGAGAATTTACCATAACAAGTGGAAATCTATTATTATTTTTTTTTTTGACAAGGTTTAGTTATTTGTAAGTAGTTTAAAACACAGGCAAGAGCATCAGTGTGAATTTAGCACTGTGTTTTACATGTACTTTGTAGCTATGACTCTTGATGGATATAGTAGTAATCCTTGTTGGGAATAATTTAGAAAGTAGACCAAAAGACACTTTATTGGATTGCTTGAAAATGTACAAATCTAGTTAATATTTACACAATTTATCTGTTGTTAATTGGCCATAATAGTTATTGATGTTATTATTAAGAATATAATATGGTTTAAATATTAAGTGTATTTCTGTGATTACTGTCCTCTCAACTCGTCATTCCTTTACCAGTTTGTAAATTCCATGAGCTGAATAAGCTTCTCTTGACTGAATTAGACATGATCCAAACCTGGGATCCGTTGCTCAGAACTATTTTTAGCTACAACTATTGTTCTGAGCAACGGGGCCCTGGGCATCTGCTGCGGTATCCAGCAGAAGGAAAGTTAAATAGATTTGTTCAGACGACTAGTAGAATAGTCTATCATCATCTACTGACATGCTCTGATTTCACTTTGCCTCATTGTAATGTATGAAGTAGTGGACAAACTGTTTTAGGAAGAGGATGATTTTCAGCATGATTGAAATAACAGTTATAAATAAATGTTTTCTTTTCTCATGAATTTTGGCACGATTTCACATAAAAGGCACACGCTTCTGTTTATCTTCTTACAATGCACATTGGATCGTTGCTGTGTTTTGGCTCTGATATTCAGTATCTGGATGTCCAGTTTATCCTTTCACAAAGCTTTATTATCAGCTAAGAGACCATAGGGCTATCTTTTGCAGTGTACTTGCTATCGGCAAAGAGAAGGTTGGTCTTGTAGTAGTCCAGAATCTAGAAGTCTATATATGGCACCATATGCATTCAGCTCTTATGAGCGCTAGTAATGTGAGAGTGGAGACGGTGCAACTTTGTCTAGTCTTGTAGTGGATACTCGGAGAGCTTCAGTGGATAAGAGAGTTTCAGTGGATAAGAGAGCTTCAGTGGATAAGAGAGCTTCAGTGGATAAGATAGCTTCAGTGGATAAGAAAGTTTGGTGAAAGGATACCCAGCTATGTGGATCATCCACTGTACTGTCAGTGGATTATGTGAGAGTGATGATACACCACAATGACACCACACCAACAGATAGACTTGTGTGATATACACTTGGGTAGGCACGTTTAGCTACAAGTTGAAGATCTGCATCTAGATGATGTAACAATTGGTACCCCAGAACTGAAGCCATTGAATACAAAACCAATGGTGCGTTACAATGCAGGGAAACATGTTAGAGGGCAACCGGAAAACAGGGACCAAATATTAAAGTCGAGTTACATCCAATGTTTATTAAGAAATGAATGTTGAGTTGTTAGCATTCATTGTGCCATGAAGCTAATGGGTCACAAGAACAAATTCCATGATGCGCGACAGCCTTTGGGGACCAATTATATTTGAGTTGTTGGTCCAGTAATCTAGCCCTGTGAAAAACTATGGAATATTATTAATATATTTATCATTAATAGTCTGCTTTGTAAATCGTATATATATATATATGAGAAGATATTTGTTTGTACAAGCTGCACCTAGTTTGAGGACGTATCTCGCTACTTAAGATTTATGATTGTATATTTATTTATTGTCTGGAAACCCTTCATATAACATTCATGTTTTATAATTGTACATTATTCACAAATTATTTGTAAATTTTAAGTTGGTCACCATTTTATTCTGTATATATTGGCATGGATGAAGCATCCAAACATATGTGTTTGCAATATGAAATTTTATTCATAGTAAAACTGTTGAACAATTTCATTCCCTCATTACCTTGTTATGTTATTCTCAAGAGAGATGTGAGCTGTTGAAAGTTTCACATATTGAAACGACCAATGTACATACATGTGTAGCAAGGTTACATTTCCTGTTGTCGCTATTATATCTGGCATCTAGTAAAGTTTGGAGGCTTGAGACCTCTGTTGCCAGTTAGGAATGAAGAACATGCAATTGTGATCAACTAAATAAAGGTAATTAATGGTGATGTCATCTCTTGTTTACATTATTTCACTCTGTCTCTCTATCTGTCTGTCTCTCTGTCAAAATATTTGGTGATCGTTGTATAAACAGATTTTGTTTTATTAGACTACTTGTGCAATATCTTTGGTTAGGGCAAATGAAATAAGAAAATGGATTTGTTTTGTTTTTCATTCCATAAAGTATTTACCATGATAATCTACGAAATAGGGGTGTCAAATGCATTTCATGCCAAACTATAAGATAAGTTGGTCTAATGCCACTTCAATGTATTGCCAGTGTTTAGAAATACTTAATATAATCAAGGTTTGATGATTGATTTCATGGTCAAACATTCTACCTGAAAGTATGTACATTTGATGACTACACAAGTATACTGGGCAAATACTACATTCTTCCACTGTGTTTCACTATTTTACATATTTTATTATTAATTGTTATCTTGCAATTTTGAATACGTTTGGCCATGAAATATGTCCGCAAACCGTGATTATACGACTTTAAAGATGTATCTCCATATTGGATCCATGTTTGTTCTGTGCAGTCTCAAGTAGTGCCATGACGTAGAAACAGTCATCATTAGGGATCACATAAGGATGCCAATCTTCCTAAATATGGACACCCTGACCAGAATGTCAATACTGTGTTTGTGGACATATAGCTTGAATGTCCTGCTCTTAATGACCCTCGGAAACCTGACCGGAAGTCCGTAGAGCCAAGAGTCCTAACTGTAAGGTGGTTGCATTTCTCGTAGAGCTGTTAGTCTAATCAAAATAGCTTTTTAACTTGGAAACAAATGGTATAGGTTTCTTTGTAGAATTTCTTCCTCTATAACGTATCCAAAATCCGCAAAATAAATGTGCTTTGGGGAAAACGGTTATCTGAATTTTTTTCGAGGTTACGTCCAGTTTGGAGTTGACTGAGATCCTGGACCCGTGTTCTCGAAACTTCTTAGGTAAGAAATTCTTAGTGAGATAACATGTCTTCAAAATTTAAAATAAACAGAAAACCAGTTAGGCAAATTCTTAGGACTTACGAAGTTTCAAGAATACGGACGTTGGTCCGCTGGTCCATAGACATCCGCAGATAATTTCCGACCCAAGCTATCGCAAGGTAGACCTTACGATTACCTTCCACTTCGACCAGCGCATAAAATACAAACGTTACTGGAAACTTACGTTGACGTACATAAAGGTTACCTACTTTAGTCTTTTAATCTTGTAGTCTTTCCAAGCACTATGTATCGTGTTAACTGTATGGAGTGTGGCCGGCTAATACATCGATACGATTGGTTGTTCCTCATCAGGGATGGCGATTTAATGCAATACATGTGGTCATTGGAATGAAATAATCTATGAACTAACATAATGGATCAACCGATTACAATCTACCTGCAAGTTTGTTAGCTAGATCTTCCTCTAGCCTTCCATGGTTACCATAAGCTACTTTCTATATTGGTGCTGTTTCCCCCTGATCACATCCGTATAACAAGTTGTTTATGGTCCACAGGGAAGGCTAGATGAATCCAAGCTACAATTGTACTAATTTAGTACATGGCATTTTAATGAAAGTGACCCAAATACTAGAATTCGAAATTTAGTTCACCCTTGCTTCGTTGCAATAGCGACAAGTTAAAATTGTCTAATATAGATAAAAGGTAACCCGAATATTGTCTGAAAATGTTCCTCTGGATCCACGTTGAAGTCCTACTCGCTGACCGGAAGTTTAGAGAACCGTAAAGATTAATCACAACTCTGATTTAGTCACTTTGTCAAGCGTGCTAGTGAGACAATACACTTTGTAAATGTATGAGGAAAGTAGTTCTATATATCTTCATTATTTTCGGCTCTCAATTAAGTGTGGAAGATGAATAATACCCAAGCCAATGCTTTTCTATTAGTCATCCTCGAAACGAACAACTGCAGTAGCCTATACATACTTAACACCCGTCAAATGCCCTGGCAGGCGAGACTTAGATGAACTTCTATTAATATAGAAGAGAAGAAGAAGAAGAATGAACGTTTATTTAGGTATCATGTGATGAATAAAAATACAATGGTAACATACAATGATAAGACACATTTTAAAAAACATCACCCGGCCATTTGAGGCCTATAGGACACCAATAAATCATATACAAACATACAACTATGGAATAAAAATACATACTATTTTTGTTTCTAGGATGAAGGTGTGTGTGTGTGTGTGTGTCCGTGAGTGCGTGCGTGCGCGCGTGTGTGTGCGCGCGCGTATGTTTGCACAAACGAAAGATAACGGCATGAGCGCAACACATACTATATCAGAATGGCTCCCGTATTAACAAAGTAAAAACAACAAAGAAAAATAAACTTACGTTAAAATCACTGTTAACACTCTCCTTGTCGGATTAGGCACATGCACTGCTCTTTAAGACATTTCCAGTTGCCTTCACCACGGAGAGAGTTAAACACTAGTGCTAATTAAGCCATCAACATTATTTTTCATAATAAAGTACGCACCTCTGCCGGGATGTAATCAGAAATGTTGTAATTATATTTCGGGTCTAATTGGAGAACGTTATATCAATTCTTTTCAAATTAGACCATTGGTCATCTATGGAGTAACGAGATAGACATACATTGCTTTAGAAAAGCCGACGACAACGATGTGTGCCCCTGCTCGATAATTGGGGTATAACTACACTAATAATTCTAATAAGAGTAGTTCTTAAGAGGAATGATGTCAAGCAAGCCTACATAGAATGGCCTGATACTTGTCTGGCAAATGTCATCTCATCCTTTAAGAGACTTGCCGCTCATTACGAGATTTTTGTCAGGTTGCGAGAGAAGGGTCAGATAACTCCTCGTCCCACATAGCTACAAATGAGCCGGTGTCGCGCCGGTTTTCTATGTTATTCACCATTATCTGGCCCTTCATTGTCCAAATCACACTGATCACGTATCGTAGGGGTTCATGTGTACGAAAACTTATAAGCTTTCCACTTATAATAAGCTAATGGTAAACTGTTGACACACGTATATAGTATATGCCACAATAGATAATACTTAATATACAATAAACAATATGAGAACGTCGAGATAAGTAATAAATTGTAATATAAAAATTAAAATATTGATAACTAATAAAACAAGTGGAATAAGTAACTGGTTGTATAAAGTACTTACTTGTGTATAGTCAAAACAAATGTATGTATTTATTTTCAGGTAAAACAGTACTAGACCATATGTCAACCATCTGTGATAGTATGCCTTTAAATACATTTAAATACCACTATAGGATACATAAGACAAAGCGTTTTAAAATATAATATAAGTGTTACATCTTACAATATTGAAGCAACATCATTTCTCACCTAATATAACCGAGGAGATTGTCAGTGCATTAACAAAAGACGAATAAGTTACCATTTCTGAGCATAGATTGAGGCAGAATTGTGTGCTATATTACCAGACTGTGCGTCTGTGTAGAAGCGAATGAAGACTCCGATACGACCAGCACATAAATGACACTTTAGACCATTGTTAGACCCACTTTATCCATAGTGCCATTATCCTTTATTAATGCACAGGATAAAGAGAATAAAATCTGTTGACAAAGGTACGTTAGTAACATGTAGATTCATTGTGTTTTTTCTTTCTTTGTAATGAGAAAAACAGATCTAATCTTTCTCTGAAATAATGGACACACCTCCCAGTCATTAAACGCTCAATGTAAATGGTCACAATTATAAGCTAAAGCTCTTATCATCTTACAAATTAATAGGTTCAAACTGTTTTCATGTTTGCTTTCAGAAAGTAGGGATATGCATAATACCAGCAAATCTTTGAAATGAGCGAATACATTTCTCATGATGACATGCCCTAGTAATACCTGAGATTAAACAGATCGCAGTCATTCAGATTAATAGTTATACTCTCGTGAGCAATTATGTATACGAATACACAACACTTGAACGAATTCAAAAAGCTAGATACGAATGATACAAGGTAATGTCGATAATAATATAACAGAGAAGAAAGAGGTGTTGAAATATATGACTAGACCTGCCATGGCGATGACCAGTGGCATGTTGATTACCAGCGTATAGTAGACTCAAGTTACTTATAAAATACGCAATATCTGTCTTTCGGATATGAATAATTTATAGTAAATTAGAGTAAATTATTGCCGCGTGATGATAATGTCAACAGATCACAGATCATGTCAGATGGTCCAGGTGCCCGTTGCACGACGCCCTTGTAGCGCTACAATAATTGTAACTGGGCTCCCGCCACAATAGAAAGCGTTGATGTTACAATAGTTGTACCATAGCCTACAAGAGCGTCGAGCGACAGGCTCCTGCACATAGATTCTATGTGCGTTAAGTTTGCCAAATAAACCGGTGATATTAGAATGACAGTTAAACATAAACCATGTCTTTCCCACGCATTTACTATATACAAATGGATGCAATACATGCTAAATACATCCCGTAAATAGCAACCACCAGTTACACGTATTATTTTATACTCACGGGATGTCTTGCCAAGTAGACTGAAACATTAGATGGCCTTAGATCAAAACGGTATGCTGGATATGTGTATTAGCAGGCGTCTGACCATAAGCTACCACTGTCTTGAGGGATTAGTCTTAATTCCAGAGACTCTATTAGACTGGTTCCGGTCTAGCACGGTGACTGTTATTTATTTCCTGTCCTATATTTGACAAAGTCTCTCGTAGCGCATTGCCGATACAACACTGTTAATGCTCATAGATTCAGACATAATCTCACGTTTACTGTCAATTGTAGATTTTACTTACTTACAGCTGGATTAATGACAGCTGATGTTCTTTAGGTTGCCTCCAACATGGAGAGGGTTAATTACTTGAGCTAACATAAAATATCGATTTAGTTATTATTAATATTGATAATGAATAATTATATAAAGACAAAACAAAACACGCACACACACACATGTTGCATACACATACACACGCACACACACACACACACACACACACACACACACACACACACGCACACACACATACACACACGCGCGCGCACACACACACATTCATCCTCAAAACACAAACCATTATGTATTAATAGACTTTCATCAAAGTCTCGCTTGCCAAAAACGAACACTAATTTTATAAAGAAAAAAAAAACTACTAAGAGTATTCAAACTACAACCAGGAAACTTCGTCTAAAAGGCAAGTTTCCAACTTTGTTGCAACAGACATTTAATGTCGACGGATAAATGAAGCGCAAGAGCACCAAACATATTGTATGTTTTCAAATCTCTGACAAATACGACAATTATGCACTTTAATTACAAACTAATTGGAGCAGACTGGACGTCGTGATACTAAAGTATGCTGCCTTTAAATACTGGACTGGGACTACTCTTTGACGTTAGGACGCTTTCGGTTGCCTCCAGCATGAAGATAGTTAAGCTAGCCGGAGACTGCAGTATATTGTGGGTCATCGGATTCCCACTGGTAATTTTGAATGAATTTAGAAAGCCTGAATTGCTACCTAAACGACACGGAATAAAGTAGAGCATTCGCCTACACAGGGTATAGCGTGTTGGGGTTTAGCCTTGATGTAAGGAGGATGAAAGAAACCGTATTCAGTTAACAACAATGAGGTGTTCAAAGTACAGAGGATTTTATCGGGTAATGCTTTACATCCTAGAACATGTCGTTTTCCACAATCTACTCAAAGAAGCAATTCCTGTTCTCTATAAAGTGACAATTAAAGTATGATTGGCTTGAAGCTAGGATAGACGAGGAGGTAATTTCAATATAGAGACATACATGTACATGCACACACACTGTATACTGTACAGCACAATAAAGTGTCCATCTAGAGCTGGTCAGTGTCAAAATGTTCGTGGAAATTCCTTTTGATTTTTAATGATTTGTTTTACTTTAAAAAAAACCAAACTTTGCACTTCAAGTGGCAATTATTTAAAAAACAAATGTAAAACATAATCACAAATAGGAAAGATTTGCACGAAATGTTTTTGACAAGCAATATATTTGGTTATTTGGTGAATATCATAAATATCATAAATAATTATATTCTGTGCTTCGTTTTGCATTTGCATGTGCATCAAATGGAGAAATCAGTGGACTTTTATAGCACGTCGTTTCGATGATTCACCAAATAACCAAACGTACTTAACGTAGTGGTCGTTCACATATGTGTATTATCTATCGTTATTCATAACAATCGGTGGTTGGCACTCATTATTAACGTCTGGTGCAATGTTTCAATCGGTGATCTCTTTGTTGTTGACATTTTGCGAGAGCCGTCCGCCATTAGTAAAGGCATTACTCCTATAAGTTGCTTCTAAACTCGGTGGATAATTGTTACTGAAATTTAAAAAAAATATGTACCTTATTAATTTAATGTTCCTAGTTGTGCTGTGTGGTTAGAATTTCTTCGTCCAGTATAATTAAGCCCACAAGGAGAAAACCTACTCATTGTCGCCATGTTTTTTCTCCTTGAAAATCCGCCATTCGGCAGAGGTTGCCAGGGTCATTGTGCGCAGCCATCTGACCGGAACCCAGGATGGCTGTACATGTGCCTAATCCAGCAGGAAGAGGGTTAAACTTGTTCATTCAGATATACCCTCTTGTGCATGAGGTTTAAAATTTACCCCCCAATATTTTAAAATACACATCGACATTGTTTTTCTGGGTCTAAAAACGGAAAGAACATTAATTTTTCAAAATTTAATTTTTGTCCATGCAAATTTTAAATTGAAATTGCATATTATCTTTTAATATATAAACTGTACTACACTTAAATGTTCCAACATGTAATTATTCAGATTTGCTTATTTTCATTGATGGCGTGACCTTATCCATTTGTAATACTAGTAAGTGCCAGTGGTTAATTCGATTGGAATGGAAAGCTGATATGGCAAAGATATCATGAAGTTTCCCTGATTTATAATGATTGATCATCAACAACACACAGAAGACAACCAATAATTTCTGTAACGTACTAATCATTTGATAAAATAATGTTTTAGTTTCTATTAAAATGACAATAACTTCAGTAACCCGAGGTAATCTATTTTAATAAGAACATGACATTTACAATAGAAATGACATTTTAAGAAATGAAGATACTTGTCTTGATAATTTCTGTTGAAAGTCAAATAGCTATTCATCACTGTCAAAAGGCAGTCTGTTCTTCTTCATTGATCATGAGTGGCATAGCCATTTGCATAAATATCGCTTAAATTGTCATCGTATTGGACAAGAATTCAGTATAACTGACAACGCTCATTCTGCTATGCATCTTCAGTATTCTTTGACATTCAAGTTTGAGATTCTTCATCGTATCTTCGCATAATGACATAATTTAATGCATGTTTTAAAATAAGTTTTACTAAACACAGTCAAAAACATTGGTGGCAATACAATACTTAAAATTTAGTTTTATGGTTAATTTGGAACGTTTTTGAAAACACTGACTAATCACTATTCAAAAAATATAAAACAAAACTTTAAAAAACTGGGAGAGAAACAATGCCACCAACGTATTTGACAAAGACCGCATGCTTTAATGTCATGAACATTATATCCTAGCTCGCGTCACATACTTCCATGCCTGATGCGTGCTGTTTTCTGACGGGCGACGGAGCAACCAGGGTCAAATTAACACTATTCGCGTTGTCGTATGGTCCAAGAGATTATATTTAACACATACATGTCCTATTTTTGGACGAATGAGTGTTATCTATCTCAGGATCTTCGATAGACAATAAAAACTAATCAATTCCACTTGATATGGCGAGAGGGGTATTCTTCTACTATAGTGACGTAGTGAAGTGAATAAGTCTTGTAAGAAATCCTCCCAGTGCTTTCGTCATGATGCTAGTTTGGGTTTTTTCTTTTCGGTTTTGCATGGATTTGTATTAATAATGGGGACACTTATAATGCATAACATCTCTACTACAAACTCGGTAGAATATTCATAGCACCAGATAGATATTATTACCCTGGATATTGAATGCAGTGGGCACTTACATTCATTATCAACTCCTTGGGGAGTATCCAACCCAAGGTGCAGTTCTCAAGACGCTAGAAGGTTAATATTCGCATTGCCTTACACTATACTGGGTACTATTATTAATTCTCTATGGCACCTGCATTTAAAAAAATAGTCATTGTCAAAGACATTTCGTGGCAATCTTTTCAATTTTAAATATTATTTGTTGTTGTTGTTGGAAGTGCCAAATTTTCGAATTAAAAAGAAAAATCATTAAAGCATCGACAATATTGCCACGAAATGTCTGATAAGGACTATTGTTTATGGTGACATCACTGGTTTTTCATCATGCGCCTCAGTATAAGACAGCATCACAGACATGCTCAGGCATTCCAGCTATCAACGCACTAGCCGCACCCGATCATGCTGAGCTTCTAACATGAGTGTTCTCCATACAAAACCGGGACCATGTACCTCCATGATTAATCATGCTAATATATAAGAAGAAAGCAGACTTAGTTTCTATCTTAGATCTTTTGTTTCTGTGTTGAGAGACAGATGAGAAAATCATATGGTTGAATAAATGAGTACGCTCAGTAGTAATGGATTTAAACTGCTCATCCAAGAATCTCCGAGGATGAACTGTCAAATGATGACGCTCATCCTTTTTGATTGATCATGGAAATCCCTATATCCTTCAAATATTGTCAGGGGTTATTTATCTTCATAATTCATAATTACATACATGCCATTACTGAACTCAGACGCCACAAATAATTCTGTACATGTCTTTCATGTTTACTTTGACATGGAAAGTTGTGTGTTACATATCTAAAAGCAAACGAGGTAGTAGAAAGGCATGTACAATTTACGTTCATAAACATCATTGATAACCATACGGGAGGATATAATAAGTTGTATTGTTACGGGTAATAATGATAGTGTTTGCACGGAGATCACTCAGGTTGATAAGCATGATGGGACCTGGATAGTGTTTGCTGTGAACAATCTGAGAGCATCGTGGATTAGTTCCTTTACGTTAAGACATATTGATAACCTTGTTATGTGACCTGAAGTTCCCCAGGGTGTTGAGAAGGAAACTGATCCCTTGGCCGGTGGTACTAGAGCATGATGTTCAGCATGATGTTCAGCATGATGTTCAGCAATGCAAATTAATCTGATGAGAAATTGTTGATTTCATTGGATAGGAGTAGATTTAGCTATCTGACAAACAATGGCTGTCATATTGTTTGACATCGTTGTCCGATGTTGTACACTTTTTAATATGTTCTTCTCCATCCACAATCGTGCAGGAAACCATCATCAATTTACACTTTTCTTTTAGATTGTTTTGGGGTTAGCCCAACTATATCATAGTTTGAAACGACTACTGGTATTACATTAAATGAAGGGTGCTAACCTAAACTGTATATCACACCCATTAAAATATCACGATAGGAAAGGACATTGTATTGTATAAGCCTGTGTGTGTGTGTGTGTTTCTTTGTATTTTTTTTAATTTACATTTTAAATTTTGTTTATTTTGTGGATAACCCGATTAGGTACTTTTTCTATCAATCTCTTCTCGTTGAAGTGTTTTTACGGCTGTTGAGTAGAAACCATAATTTGTCATTCCACTACAATGCCACCAGTAATCATTATTCAAGGAAAATCAATGTATACGCAATATTCTGGAAGGATTAAGTTCTTGAAACCTTTCGAATGCTAAAGAAAATGACCATATGTCCGTGTCTAAGATATCATGCTTATTTCTTTATCCAAAAAGGAGTTGGCTTTGCATTAACCCTCTCGCTGCTGAAACCGCTGAGAGTTAAATTTAGGCGACATGTATATTATTATTAAATATTTAAAATTTCCATATGGAATAATATGAATACTCTGCCAAAAACAAAAGAAATAAATACATAATGAATACACGGGCATCACATCCTCATAAAGTTTCTATATAAACATATGCGTACACATAAAATACAACCTACAGCTTCTTTAAACTGACCTCGAATAGAAAAAACCCGAATGCCATCATAAGAAAATATGTTCCGTATTCACACATTCTCGTCTCAATTCATGATAACCCTATACTATGTGAAGATGAAAATAAGTGTCGCCACTCATATAAATGATTGCAATGGCTAGTACTACCATGTACAACGGTCAGCGTACATTGAACTGTACTGGTTGGTCTTCGGTGAAGATTACTTAGGACGTATTTACTCGACGTATCTGACACAATTATTTTCATTTTTCTTTGCGTTGTGAGTGTTGTAACTTGTGGTTGTGTTATGGGAAATGTGTGTGCCCAATTGGCAGACCTACATTCCAAGTTCAAATCCCGTCGCAAGAATCGTCACCATTAAAATAATAAGGACTTGGTACGTGTTTATCCTGTATAGCATGTCCCAAGTTCGAGAAGGTTATAGTTAGAACTGAGCATATGATGATGTACATCTCTTACACCCACTATATCACACTGTATATATCTCTCTATCTATCTCTCTATCTATCTATCTCTCTATCTATCTATCTATCTATCTATCTATCTATCTATCTATCTATCTATCTATCTATCTAT